>BLSH010017222.1:901157-923144 GCA_018402905.1 Glandirana rugosa | reverse complement strand
CGGAGTCCCCCATTACATCTAGAAGTGCCCCCCTTACATTCAGGACTTTCCAGCAGACCTCACCACCCAAATTCAGAGGAAAGGGGGCCGTTAGATTCCACATTACATCCATGGGTACCCAGCAGTGCCCCCCACCTTATATGATTGTGTGTTTATCAGTCCACTTTATTCACACACAGTCTGCTTTCAGTTTCCTGCAGCTACACCGATCCGGTCATCCCTGCTGCTGAAGGCCTGCTTTCAGAATCCCTTACATCAGTGATGCTAATCTCCTGCAGCTCCTTTGCAGCCATTTCCTGTGTACGTGCACTTCAGAGGTGGCTGCATGACATTTCTCAGGGTGGGTTTCTAGACGATGACAACATTGCACTATGCCTATATAAGAACAAATACCAAAAGGGGTCTACCATGACCTTTATTAGCTGTAAAACCCTCCTTTGTGAGTAAAGCATGATTACTGGGCCCCAGAAATGAGATGTTTAGAAAAATATGCTCATATGCGCAAGTGCCGGCGGTTACCTGTGTAAAGCACTGCACAATGTATTCTGTAATGGATGTCAATGGGCACAATAATGTTGCAGCTGTAGCTCCCAGATGCCACAATAACAGGCGTATTTTACACTGTATGGCTGTACGCTCAATGTACGACTGCATGCGGGAACCCTAAGAGGAGATTTCCTCTCACTTCCTGTGGGAGGACAAGAAGTATAGGGATACTAAATCAGAGGGGTGCACAGGTAATTTTGATAGGAGGCATCCTATGGAGTCTGGGGATAGGGAGAACCTTTAAACTGTGACAGGTTCGCTTTAATGCTGAATCTATAACATTACCTAATTTCTCCAGCTCAATAACAGGTCGAACATCTAGGGAAAAGTGAACGTCGCTAATGACAGCATGAAACATATGAGAAGTGAGCTGATTTGCATATATTTAAATGAGCATAAGCCCTGTTCAATGATATGTCTGCAGACTGGCCCTGCCAGGGGCCATCGGGGGAGGATGAACGTCGAATGTCACAAAGCAAAGTCACAGAAGTATTGTACATGGACTCGGCTGTTCATCCTTCTGCTGCGTTTTCTGCCTCCCGGAGTTTGTTAATCCTTCTTGACAGATGAACAGGCTCAATGGTACCCTGCAGGCTCTAATTTAATTGTTTTCTAACCTATGGGGCGAAGCGTGAGGATGGGGCAAGGCTGGCACTGCCAATATGAAAGAGTATGGGCCACTTCTTGAGCAGAAATAGAGCACTGAGTGAGGCCCAGATGGCACTAAGGGACTACATGTTCCATAAGGTATGGAGTCTGCAGCAGCGAGGGGCTTTTAGCAACTGTGTTTGAATGTAGAAAGAGGCCGGAAAGCTTGTATGTGCATCTACAGTGCTTTGCACGATCAGCCCCCTTCACCCCCATTAGTGACTAATGTACACCATTAGCCCCCCTACTTTACCAGATTAGTGCCCAGTGTCCACCATTAGTGTCCAATGTAAACCATTGCCCCCACCCCCCACTTTACCCCATTGGCGCTCAATGTGCACTAATAACCCCCAAATTAGCCCATTAGCCCCCACTCTGCATCATTAGCACCCACTTTATCCCATTAGAGTCCAATGTGCACCATTAGCCCCCTACTTTACCCCATTAGTACCCAATGTGCACCAATAGCCTCCAATTTACCGGATTAGGCCCCACTCTGCATCATTATCACCGACTTTATCCCATTAGCACCTAATGTGAACCATTAACCCCTACTTTACCCCATTAGTGTCCACCTTATACTATTAGCCCCCACTTTGCTCTACTAGCTCCCTACTTACCCCATTAGCATCCAGTGTGCACCCTAAGCCCCCCCCACACACACACTTTACCCTATTAGCACCCAATGTGCACCATTAGCTCCCCACTTTACCCCATTAGCACCCAGTGTGTACTATTAGCCCCCTAAGTTACCCCATTAGTGCCCAAAGTGCACCCTTAGCCCCCACTTAACCCCATTTGCCCCAAGTCTGCATCATTAGCGCCCACTTTATCCCATAAGCATCCACTTTACGCCATTAGTGCCCGACTTATCCAAATAACACCGCTCTACACCATTAGTGCCCACTTTATACCATTAGCACCTAGTGTGTGCCATTAGCCCCCACTTTGGCCCATTAGTTCCCGGCTTATCCTATTAGACCCCACTTTGCTCTATTAGCCACCTACTTACCTCAGCAGCACCAAATTTGCACAATTAGCCCCCTCTTTATCCCATTAGCACCCCCTTTGCCCTCTTAGTTTGTCACCATCATTCTATTTGCTACTGTCTCAAAATCTGCCCAGCAATTATAATGTGACATTGCTACGAGTATCGCTCTGCCAGAAGAGGAAGCCGGTGACTATAGTAAAGATGGTGGCAGGTGGTGTTTTGGCACACAGGGCACTAGGGCTACATGTGCCATAAGGTATTGAGTCTGCAGCAGAGAGGGGAATGTAGCAACTATGTGTTTGGGCGTAGTAAGAAGCCAGAAAATTGTATATGTACCTACCACTTTGTACTATTCAACCCCATTTTACCCTATTAGTGCCCACCTTATTCCATTAGCACCCACTTTATCCACTAAGCAATGCTGGTATATTTGCTACACACTCAAAAGCTGCACATCGATTATGTTGTTATGATTATGTGACTCAGCTCCCCCTACCAGCAGTGGCTCTGCGATTCAACACCCTCACATCAGTAACTTCAGCTAACCCCCCCCCTTTACCCAGCAGTGACTCTGCGACTTATCACCGTTCCAGCACAGAATTCGCAGCTGAACTCCCACCCCCAGCAGTAACTCAACAGCTCAGTGTCCCACCAAGCAGAGACACTGCAGCTCAACTTTCCCTCCCCGCAGTGACTAAGTAGCTTGACTCCTCCTCGCAGCAGTGACTGGGCAACTCAACTTCCTGTCCCAACAGTGACTCAGCAGCTCAACTCTCCCACCCATCAATGACTCAGCAGCTCAGCTCCCTGTCCCTGCGGTGCCTCCACAGCTCAGCTCCCCTTTACCCAGCAGTGACTCTGCAGATTAGTCCCTCTTCTATGCAATAACTCAGCAGCTCAGCTCTCCTTCTCAGCAGTGATTCTACAGCTCAACTGCCCTTCCCAGTAGTGACACAGCAGCTCAGCCCCTTCCCAGCAGTGACACAGCAGCTCAGCCCCCCTATCAGCAGTGACACAACAGCTCAGCCCCCCTACCAGCAGTGACACAGCAGCTCAGCCCCCTGCCAGCAGTGATTCAGCAGCTCACCTCTCCCTCCCTCCCAGTAATGCCTCTCCTACTCAACGCCCTCTTCCTAGCAGTCACTCATTAGCTCATCTCCTACTCCTAGTTGTGACTCTGAAGCTTAGCTCCCTTTCCCAGCAGGTAGTCTGCAGCTCAGCCCCCACCCAACAGAGACTCTGCAGCAGTCTAGCTCTTCCTCCTAGAAGTGACTCCACAGCTCAGCTTCCCTTCCGCGACTCTGCAGCTTAGTCCCTCTTCCATGCAATAACTCAGCAGCTAAGCTCCCCTTCTCAGGAGTGACTCTGCAGCTTAGCTCCCCTCCCAGCAGCGAGCTGCTCAACTCTCCCTCCCAGCAGTGATTAAGCAGCTCAGCTCTCCCTCTCAGCGGTGACTCAGCAGCTTAACTCCTCCTTGTAGCAGTGATTGGGTAGCTCAGCTCTCCCTCCCAGCTGTGATCCAGCAGCTCAGCTCCCCTCTTCCTAGCAGTCATCAGAATATCATCTCCTACTCCTAGCAGTGACTCTGCAGCTCAACTCCCACCTCCCAGCAGAGACTCAGCAGCTCAATCCCCCTCAACCCCAGCAGTTATTCTGCAGCTTAGCTCCTCCTTCCAGAAGTGACTAGGCAGCTCATCTCCCCCTCCCAGCAGTGCCTCTGCAGCTCAACTTCCCCCTCCCAGCAGTTCCTCTGCAGCTCAGTTCCACCACCAAGCAAAAGGACCTCAGACCTCTGCAGAAAGACCACTGTTTAAACACAGAGAGCAAAAGTCTTGCAGCAGGCTGGCTAGGGACAGGCTTCTCTACTGGCTGTGGCTGCTTTCTAAAGAAAATAGGACTTTGTGCATCTTTTCTTTTTGTGCACCTGGAATGTATTTAACAGATTTAAACTGAAAGTTCAACTGAGTGTTAAACAAGCTTGAAGTGGCTGCCCATGTCATCCAATCAAATGACATTAATCATCTCTTCCAGGTGTATGACACATAACAAGGAGTTAGGAAACATTAGTGCGATCTTTTCTTCACCGTTACACAAAGACCCCATAAATGCAGGCCGCTCCTTCCATGAATACTTTTTTCTCTATTGTTTTTTCCGCCTTTATTTCAGCTTTGCAGGAGAGATAGATTTTCAATCTTGCAAATGAGATATGAATGGCACAGCCCCATGCAAATGATTAATTGTCTCCTGTTGAAAGACGCTAAGACGTCTCCTCAAGAGCCGGGAGCAACAAAAGGAAGAGCGGAGAAACAGGAAAATCTTCTGCAGGAATCGCCAGAGGTGACGCGCTGCTGCACTGTGTATGAGGTTTCCATGGCAACTGGCGCTGGCAAAGACGAAAAACGCCGGAGATTCATTTCATTCTGCAATACGGGCTCATAAATCTCTCTGTTCTCCGGTACCCACAGATCATTCGCCTCTGCTTCTAATTATGGCGAAGGAGTGCGAAACAATGAGGTCATTATTACTGTACAATGTAGTGAAATAATTGGAGCGCACCTGGCTTCTGACCCTTCTGTTTATCTAGAGCCGCGCAGGAGCGGCTGGCCGCGAAACGCCCGGCAGATAATCGGTGAAAATAATTGTATCATAAAACATGACCGGGGACGGCTCGCGAGCATGCTAATGAACGCACCATAAAAATGAGATTTCCAGTTTAGCGGGTAACGTTTATTGTGCTCTGCGTTACGCCGAATGGACGAATTGGATGCATGGCAATTTTATGGTGCTGAATCTCTGGGGCTTATTGGCACACTCTATAATGAGCTGGGAGTTTATTTTACAATGCCGGGTGCTTGCGGCATTTTAGAATTATACACTAGAACCTTTTATAGCGTAATGTTTTGGCTGTCTATGTTTAAAATATAACGCCGATAACGGCCGGCTGGTATTTCCTTGACAGGTTATTATCAACAAACAAAGGACTGTATTAACTAAAGAGATGCTCCAATCAAAGGGTGGAAAGGAGGCTTGGAATGCGTACTGCGAGGACATTCAATCTATTCATGGCTTCTGTTTTCCTTCTAGGTAGAGCTGTGCTGTGCCAGACTACTTAATGTTGAAGTTTAACCAGGATATATTTTCCCTACACGTTACGCCATTCTGACTTTGTCAGGGTCACAATGCCTCTGACGAAGTCACAATGATGTAGCTTGCATTCCAAAACCATTCCATTTTCTTTACACCCTCTCTGAGTCTCTGTGCTTCTCTATGCAACACAGACAAATCACAACTGGTGTCCTCTTCATCCAGTTGTGCTTACATTGTATGTGCTTTCACCATCCAGCTCTGCACTATGCATTACAACATTATGACATCCTCAGGGACACTGTGCCCCTGACAAAGTCAGAATGATGAAACTTGCATGGCAGGACTGGATAACATATGCTCACAAGTCGGAAGCTTACATGAAATGTGCTTTCTTTATCCAGCGCTGCACTATGTGTTACATCATTTCAACTTTGTCAGGGATACAGTACCTCTGATGAAGTCAGAATTATGTAAGTTGCATTCCAAAACCTTTCCATTTTTATTAAATCATCAATCTCTAGGCTTCTCTATGCAACACTGGCAATTCATAGCTGGTGCCCCTTTCATCCAACTATGCTTAAATGATCTACATCATTCATATGTGCTTACTTCATCCAGCTCTGCGCTATGCATTACAACATTCCGACTTCCTCAGGGACACAGTGCCTCTGACAAATTCAGAATAATGTAGCTTGCAGGGCAGGGCTGGATAACATATGCACACAAGCCGTACACTGGATGGGACAGCAATGTGGTGGCTGCTCAAATAGTTTATTCCTTTTCCCTATGCATGATGCTTTTTAGTGCACAGTGCACCACTTTTTTTTACATCATCACTGGGTCTCTGTGCTTCCCTATGCAACACAGGCAAATCACAGCTGGTGTGCCTTTCATCCAGCTGTGCTTACATGATCTAAGCCATTTATATGTGCTTACATCATCCAGCTCTGCCCTATGCATTACATTATTCTGACTTTGTCAAGGACACTGTGCCCCTGACAAAGTCAGAATGATGTAACTTGAATTCCAAAACGTTTCCAATTTCATTATATTATCACTGGGTCTCTGTGCTTCTCTATGCACCACAAGCAAATCACAGCTGGTTCTCCTTTCATCCAGCTATGCTTACATGATTGACAACATTCACATTAGCTAAGTGGTTAGCACTTTTTCCTAGCAGCACTATGGTCGTCCGATCAAATCCCAACCACAGAACTACCTGCCTGGAGTTTGCATGTTCTCATTGTGTCAGCGTGGGTTTCCTCTGGGTACTCTAGTTTCCTCCCACATTCCAAAGACATGCTGGTAGGTTAATTGGCCCTAGTATGTGTGTGTATGAATGTTTTTCCTATTCCCCATGCATGATGATTTTTAGTGCATGGAGTGTAGCGCACCAAGTGTCTTTTTAACTTTTTTTAAATAAAGTGCTGAAACGGACTTATGCAATGCAGAGTGTTTACATTTCACTTCCATATGACATGATTAACGGCATGGAGTAAACTGAGACCCCTAAGGACAACAAATAGACCAGTAGGGGGCATAAAGAAAATTAGACCTTCTACTTATTTCGAAGTCCATCAGAAAAGAGGAGCCAAAATTCTATAGCAGGGGCCTCCAAACTACAGCCCATGGGCCAAATTCAGCCCACTGCAAGATTATATCCGGTATGCAGCTAGGGTCAGTGGTCTCTCACACAGGTCTCAGCCAAACCCTTTCCTCTAGTCTCCAGTTGAGGTTCCTTTCATTGTACCATCACTGGTTGCTAAGACCACTGATGTCCTAACAACCAAACAGCCTGCCTCAGCATTCACAAGAGGACAGCAAGTCTGGCTGGTAAGACTTGGAGATTTGGCAAGGAGGGTGCCAGTAGAGAACAAACTTACAAGGGGAAATGTTAGAAGTCTCACCTGAAGGCCTCCAGGACAGTGTGCTGGGGGATGTTTGGGGCCACACGTTTAAACGCCCTCTTAAAATCGTCCACATTTAAAAATCCGCGACCTGTTCATAACATAGAAACGCTGAAGAGTGACGGCAAACAAAAAAAAAAAAAAAACACCATGTGTTCCATCAAGTCTAACCCTTTTTTATTTTTTTTTACCACTTACTGTTGATCGACTCCCTGCCTCTGCTGGATGTCTATTCCAAGCATCAACTACTCTCTGGATAAAATAATACTTTCTAAGATTAGTTTTGAAATTTCCTCCTGCTAGCTTGAAGTCATGTCCCGTGTTCTTGATTTTAGCTTCATACTGAGGATCCTGCCTCCTGAACTTTACTCCCACCCTAAAGTATTTAAAAAATTCAGTCATGTATTTCTTTCCCTTCCTTCCTCTTTGCTTATTAAGTTCCTGCAGGTTCTCCCTCAGACCTTTTATCATTTTTGTTGCCCATCTTTAGACTCGTTCTATCTTATCGATATTTTTTCATAAGTAAGGTCTCCAGAACTGTACACAGTATTCTAAATGAGGTCTAACTAAAGATCTATATAGAGGAATCAGGACCTCCTTCCTCCTGCTGGTGACCCCTCTAGTTATATAAAGATCTATATAGAGGAATCAGGACCTCCTTCCTCCTGCTGGTGACCCCTCGAGTGATGTAAAGATCTATATAGAGTGATCATGACCTCCTTCCTCCTGCTGGTGATCTCTCTAGTGATATAAA
Source organism: Glandirana rugosa (assembly GCA_018402905.1). Lineage (NCBI taxonomy): Eukaryota > Metazoa > Chordata > Amphibia > Anura > Ranidae > Glandirana > Glandirana rugosa. Next base: position 915,211 of record BLSH010017222.1, on the reverse strand, counting down.
CATCTACAGTACCTCACAAAAGTGAGTACACCCCTCACATTTTTTGTAAATATTTTATTATATCTTTTCATTTGAGAACACCGAAGAAATTACACTTTGCTACAATGTAAAGTAGTGAGTGTACAGCTTGTATAACAGTGTAAATTTGCTGTCCCCTCAAAATAACCCAACACACAGCCATTAATGTCTAAACTGCTGGCAACAAAAGTGAGTACACCCTAAGTGAAAATGTCCAAATTGGGACCAATTAGCCATTTTCCCTCCCCGGTGTCATGTGACTTGTTAGTGTTACAAGGTCTCAGATGTGTTAAATTTGGTGTAAATCGCTCTCTCTCTCTCATACTGGTCCCTGGAAGTTCAACATGCCACCTCATGGCCAAGAACTCTCTGAGGATCTGAAAAAAAAGAATTGTTGCTCTACATAAAGATGGCCTAGGCTATAAGACGATTGCCAAGACCCTGAAACTGAGCTGCAACATGGTGGCCAAGACCATACAGCGGTATAACAGGACAGGTTCCACTCAGAACAGGCCTCGCCATGGTTGACCAAAGAAGTTGAGTGCACATGCCCAGCGTCATAATTAGAGGTCGTCTTTGGGAAACAGATGTATGAGGAGTTCTGCCAGCATTGTTGCAGAGGTTGAAAGGGTGGGGGGGTCAGCCTGTCAGTGCTCAGACCATACACCGCACACTGCATGAAGTTGGTCTGCATGGCTTTCGTCCTAGAAGGAAGCCTCTTTTAAAGAGGATATAAGAAAGCCCGCAAACAGTTTGCTGAAGACAAGCAGACTAAGGACATGGATTACTGGAACCATGTCCTGTGGTCTGGTGAGCCCAAAGATAAACTTATTTGGTTCAGATAGCGTCAAGCGTGTGTGGCGGCAACCAGGTGAGGAATACAAAGACAAGTGTGTCTTGCCTAGTCAAGGCACTGGGGAGCTACAGTTCAGGGAACCATGAATGCCAACATGTAGGTACTGTGACATACTGAAGCAGAGCATGATCCCCTCCCTTCAGAGACTGGGCCGCAGGGCAGTATCCCCAAATAATAATAGTACCCCCAAGACGACCACTGCCTTGCTAAAGAAGCTGAGGGTAAAGGTGATGGACTGGACAAGCATGTCTTCAGACCTAAACCCTATTGAGCATTTGGGGGGTATTCTCAAACGGAAGGTGGAGGAGCGCAAGGTCTCTAACATCCACCAGCTCCGTGATGTCGTCATGGAGGAGTTGAAGAGGACTCCAGTGGCAACCTGTGAAGCTCTGGGGAACTCCATGCCCAAGAGGGTTAAGGCAGTGCTTGAAAATAATGGTGGCCACACAAAATATTGACACTTTGAGCTCAATTTGGACATTTTCACTTAGGAGTGTACTCACTTTTGTTGTCAGCGGTTTAGACATTAATGGTTGTGTGTTGAGTTATTTTGAGGGGACTGCAAATTTACACTGTTATACAAGCTGTACACTCACTAGTGAGGGGTGTACTCACTTTTGTGATACTGTATATAGTGGGACCAGGACCTCTTTCCTCCTGCTGGTGATCCCTCTAGTGATATACAGGTCTATATAGAGGAATTAGAACCTCCTTCCTCCTGCTGGTGAACCCTCTAGTGAAAACTAAAGTACAAAGTGATTTTTACAATCAAGCAAAACAATACAGTTGAATTTTTTTATATTAAATATTAATCGAATAGTTTCCCAACGTCGCTCCCGCTCACTCCAGCTCAAACTTCTGCCCGGTAACTAGCTGCAAATAAATACTTACAGTGGGTATCAAAGACGGAGAAGATCTGTCTCTGCTCTCCAAAGTTTAGCTGAGCGCTCCTTTTTACAGACATCAGCTTTACAAATTCATCAACTTGGATGCCTGGGGGTAGAAAAGATGTTTGTGTGTTATATGACGGCACAGAAGGCTCACCAAGCAATAATCTGCAGAGCCTGGAGCAGAGTACGAGGCTCCCTGGAACCAATCATTTTTCTTCTATTGATCACATACAAGCCGGTGGAAGAGGAGGCTGACGCTCAGGAGATCAGCAGCACACCGTGATACCTACAAATCACATTCTGTAGGTCTATATAGTCAGTGGTAAGAAAAAAAGGAGATCATATGGACTTTGATTGTCACAGATCAGTAACGCTCCTTAAATTAAACTTGACGTTAGCATTTAACTTTTTGCCAACCACGTAACCCATGGCAGCAACAAGAAAAGTGAGTTTTAAAGCGGAATGAAAGTTCAGATGTAAGAGGTAATGAGCAGGCAGGCGTTTATTGCAGGAGAGACATGGACTGTCTTCTGCAAAAAAAATGCCCCTACCTGCCTGTTCGCTGTCTTCTCTGGCACTGGGTCGGCCTCTGAGTGCCTGGATGACTAGCTCCTTCACATCCACAGGGGTGACGCCATCCCCCAGCAGCCGGTGGAGAGGCTCAAAGACCAACACACAGAAGAAGATGCTGGTGCCGGCGAGGGAGTGTTGGACAGGCAAGTATTCAACCTTTAGTTCCTTTTTAACTAATGCTAAGCTATATCACCTATTTTTGTTTTTCTTTGGTGGTAGGTCATGATTAATGATAATGGCAAGAAATATATATATATATATATATATATATATATATATATATATATACACACATATACACACACACACACGCATATACACATATATATATATATCCAGTATCTCACAAAAGTGAGTACACCCCTCACATTTTTGTAAATATTTTATTCTATCTTTTCATGTGACAACACTGAAGAAATGACACTTTGCTACAATGTAAAGTAGTGAGCGTACAGCTTGTATAACAGTGTAAATTTGCTGTCCCCTCAAAATAACTCAACACACAGCCATTAATGTCTAAACCGCTGGCAACAAAAGTGAGTACACCCCTAAGTGAAAATGTCCAAATTGGGCCCAATTAGCCATTTTCCCTCCAGGTGTCATGTGACTTGTTAGTGTTACAAGGTCTCAGGTGTGAATGGGGAGCAGGTGTGTTCAATTTGGTGTTATCGCTCTCACTCTCTCATACTGGTCACTGGAAGTTCAACATGGCATCTCATGGCAAAGAACTCTCTGAGGATCCGAAAAAAAGAATTGTTACACTACTTAAAGATGTCTAAAGTATGAAAGCTTGTCTCTCTCTCATTCCGAGGGGCCGTGCAAAATGAGGGGAGAACAATCTCCTGGCTCCTATGGAACTGTGAAGCCACCTTTGGGAGGTATAGGGGGTCCTGCCTGAGTACAACCCTGTACTCCAAAATCAACAAAAAAGGCTCTTTAACTGTCAGAGCCTGTAAGTCCCCTATCCTTCTGGCTGACGTAATTGCCAAGAGGAAAGCCATTTTCAAAGAAAGAAACTTAAAGGTCGTCTGAGCTAGCGGCTCAAACGGCTCCCTAGTCAGGGCATCCAGGACCAAGGATAAATCCCATGGTGGAAAACGCTTTACTTTTACCGGGGTCACCCTTTCCCTGGCTAACAAAAATCTTCTTATGAATGGGTCCACAGCCAGCCTCCTATCTAAAAATACTGATAGGGCCGCCACCTGTACCCTGAGGGTCTTGACTGCTAGACCCAAATTCACCCCATCCTGGAGAAAATCCAGAACGGATGGGGTCGCTTGTCCTGGGACTTTTCTTGCCGCACACCAGCGAGAAAAGACCCCCCAGATCTTGGCGTAAATGCGCCTGGTGACCGATTTCCTGCTCAGCAAGAGGGTATCAATTACCTTCTCTGAGCACCCTTTTCCTCTAAAGAGCTCCCTCTCAAGTACCAGGCCGTCAGGGCCAAGAACCCTGGATCGGGATGACACACCGGGCCCTGGCGGAGGAGATCCTGCCTGAGAGGTAGATGAACCAGCAGGGCGACTTACCACCTCTTCAGAGTGGGAAACCACGCCCTTCTTGGCAACCAGGGAGCAATAAGAATGAGACGCATCCCTGTCTGGCTTAGCTTCTGCAGTACTCTGGGGATGAGAGCAAGCGGAGGGAACGCTTACGCCAGCCCGAAGTCCCATCTGTGAGCTAGAGCATCTACCCCTCCTGATTCTAACTCTTTGGTGAGAGAAAAGAATCTTGGAACCTTCCTGTTCTCCCTGGAGGCGAAGAGGTCCACCTCTGGTGCACCGAAGTGCTGCTTCACTAGAGCGAAGACTTCCTCGCATAATTCCCAATCTCCTTGGTGAACGGGCGGTCTGCTCAGAAAGTCCGCTTCCACATTGAGATCCCCCCTTATGTGGACCGCAGAGATTGAGGGAATCCTCTTCTCTGCCCACTCTAGGATCTCCTGTGCCAGCCTGGCTAGCCTTCGGACTTGGTCCCTCCTTCGTGGTTCAGGTAGGCTACTGCAACAATGTTGTCCGAGAAGACCTGAACCTCCCTGTCCTGAATCCGATCCCTGAATACCTTCAGTGCTTCTCTGACTGCCAGGAGCTCCCTGAAGTTGGATGAGGCCCTGCTCCGAGTTTGATCCCAGGACCCCTGGGCTCGAAGTTCTTCCAGGTGGGCCCCCCACCCCCAAGCGCTCGCGTTGGTGGTGACGCTTAGAGGCTTTTGTTGGGTCCAGGGGCGACCTTTTGATCCCACCCTGCACTGAGCCACCAACCCAGTGTTTCCCTCATGCTCCCCGGGAGGGACACTTTTCCTTACAAGGACGACTCCTTCCTGTCCCAACTGGTAAGCAGGAGCCTCTGGAGGTCCCCAGAGTGTAGCTGGGCCCATGGTACAGCGAGAATACACGATGTCATGAGGCCCAGGACTCTCATGATGGCCCTTAGTGACACCAGCTTGGCGTCGCGCAAGGCCGACACTGCTTCTTGATCCTTTGCTACCTTTTCTCGGGGGAGAAACATCTTCTGTGCCACTGAATCCACCTGGTAGCCCAAAAAAAACCTTTGCCTGTGAAGGTTCTAGGGAGGATTTCTCCCAGCTGATCATCCACCCCAGATTTTCCAGGGTGGAAATCACTCTGTCCCGGTCTGACAGCACCCGCTCCTGGGACGAGTTGTAAACCAGCATGTCGTCCAAGTAAGGAATCAGGGCAATTCCCTGGAGGTGGAGATATGAAACCACCTCGGCAAGGACCTTTGTAAAGACCCTTGGGCTGGCAGCCAGCCCAAAAGGAAGTGCCCTGAACTGCCAGTGCTGAATGCCTTGCTTCGTCTTGACTGCGAAGCGCAGAAATCTCTGATGTTCCGGGGTAATTGGGACATGGAGGTAGGCATCCTTGAGATCTAACGTGATCATGAACACCCCCTCCCAGAGGTGTCTTCTGACCGTGTAGATACTTTCCATCCGGAACTTTTTGTATCTCAGGTGCTTGTTTAGCTTCCGCAGATTTATAATCAGTCGGAATTGTCCCGATGGGCTTTACTACCTCGAAGATATGGGAGTAAAACCCCCGCCCCTGCTGGCTCCCTGGAACTGGTACGACAACCTCCTGAGTCGCCAATTCCCGAACGCTTCGCAGGAGCCCCTCCGCTTTTTGCGGATCTCTGGGCAACAGTGTCAGGACAAAATTTGGAGGAGGGGTGGACAGAAATTCCAACCTGTACCCCTCTTCTAGTAGGTGGAGAATGTATGGGCTCTGGGTAATCTTTCTCCACTGGGGGAGAAACCACCCGAGCCTCCCACCAACCCGAGGGTTGGCGTCACTTAGATTCCTTTGTGGAAGGGCCGGGACCGGAAAAAAGGATTCCTCCTTTCTGTTTTTTCTATACTGAACCCCCACTTTTTTCCTGCCTCCCTCTTACCTTTGAACTTGTCCTTGGCAGGGGGCCTCAAAAAGATTTTCTATCCTTGCCCTTCTTTGGCTTCACAGGAAATTTCTTTCCCTTCTCAGTTGACCGGGACAACACCTGCTCTAAGCCTGCCCTGAAAATCAGGGAGCCCTCAAAGGGTAACCCACACAGACGGGACTTGGACTTAAATTCTCCATCCCAAGTTTTTACCCAAAGTGCTCGCCTAGAAGAGTTTAGGAGGGCTGCTGACTTGGCCGTTGCCCTTACGGTTTCCACCGCTGAGTCAGCCAGGAAAGCTACCCCTTTCCCGATCACTTCCAGGGAATCCACAACCCCCTTGGGACTCATTTCCCTGGATACCTGGTCCACTAGCCTGTTCACCCAGGCTTCTGTGTTCCTAGCCACACAGGCTGAGGCCAATGCAGGGCCCATGGCTGCTGCATTAGCTTCCCAAGCCCTACGTAGCAACGTTTCCGACTTCCTGTCCATCTGATCGGGGATATTGCCCGCATCCTCGAAGGACAAATCAGAACGCTTGGATACCTGCGCCAAGGAGGCATCCAGTTTAGGAATCTTGAGGAACTTCTCCTCATCAGCCTCGCCATAGGGGCACCTGCATTTCCAGGTTTTCAACTTTAGGATTTTCCTCTCCGGTTCCTTCCACACTCTCAGAATAATATCCCTAAGAGATTGGTGAACCGGGAGAGATTTCGACTGAGGTTTAGACAACCCCCTGTAAATTCTGTCTTGGGCTGAAACCTTTGGTGCTGGCTGCTGGATCCCCTCGGACGAATAGATCTTCCTCAGGAGGCCTTCCATATCTTCCGTGGAGAACAGGTGTCTGCCAGGCCTAGATTCCTCACTGTCCTGGCTATCCTGATCTGGATTTTCCCCCTCCTCTGGGGAGCTAAGTCCCGAAGGGTCAGCTTCCTCTTCCCCTGAGCCAGGCTTGGTTGGGGTCCTAGCGGATGCCCCTGTACTACACCAGGAGGACCCCCCTTGGGATAGGGAACCCTCCCTACTAGAGGGGGGACTCAGCACGGCCACTGGACCTAGTGGCAGCTTTAAAATTCTGGAGGGTAGCCAGCATCTCCGACTGTAAGGCCAGACAATCTTACATGACCTGAGTGGTCTCCTTGCCTGTCAGCTTATGGATACACTTAAAGCAAAACGGCTTTGTGTGACCCTGTGGCAATTTATCGTTGCAGTAACCGCAACGTTTAGAGCGGGACGGGGTCTTTACAGATCTGGTGGTCGACCCCTGGGCTAGGCGTACTGTTCCTGGAAAAAAACACAAACACACCCAGACCTGATTAGAATAACAGGCAATGGGACGTTCTTGACCTCTCAGGAACGCCCTTTCTGTTCCCAAATTGCCATCAGTGGGGGTGGGGATAAGGAATAGGGCTCCCTAACCTTCCCCATCCCCCTACTGTGATCAGGTAGACTCATCCCCCGTGGTCTACTTGATCGCTGAGGGCTCTTCAGGCCCGCTTTCATTTTCCATCTGGCCACCGCACCCTCCAGGAGTCGTTTCGGCCGCTCAAAAGGAAAATGTTGGACCTCCTCTGCCGCTGTTTCCACGTGTGCCCACATGCTGCTGGCCGCCGCCATGTTGCCGGAGCTCACCTGGACATGACCTCTAGCGGCGGAAGTGACGCCAGCCGTGTGCGCGCGCATGCGCGTCGGCCCCGGCGTCCCGTGGAGAACTCGTCCCGCCTCCTGACTCGTGCTGCACCGCCGGGCAGGCAGACAGGAGTCCTGGATCCACTGACCCACCTAAGGAGCGAGCCACCGCCGCAAGAATGCAGCCGAAGCTGCCGAAACCGGCCTTCCAGACGGCTCCTCCACATCCCTACCACTATTCAGGTAGGAGAGGAAGTGGGAATACGGTCCCCCGGGTTCTGGGAAAGCCCCACTGTGCCCAGGGTCCCCCGGCTTAGGGGGGGGCAGGCGGGGGGCCCCTTGCTGTCCCTCATGGCTGCCCCCCCCCCCCGAGATTTTAAGGGAATCCCTCTGGATTGGAGTGAGCCTGCCCCCGGGCCGGTGTCCAAGAGGGGGAGTGGGGCCTTTTAAACTCTGTTCTTGATTGTGTTTCCTGTCCAGGTGAGACCAGTCATCTCTCAGCAGTGCCGTCCTGGAAGAATGACTTGAGAAACAATCGTTTTCTTTAATCCTACCTAAAACCACACTGACGCTAAGGGATGTATTCATAAAATAATTTGCACAGGGGTGACGTTACCCCCGCTGGCCAATGAAGAGGCCTGAAGACTGGCACTCAAAAGAAGATGCTGGTGCCAGTGAGGGACTGTTGGACAGGTAAGTATTCCCCCTTTAGTACTTTTTTTAACTAATGTCTACTCTAAGGGATATAATTTTTTTAAATTTGGTGGTAGGTCATGGTAATGGCAAGGAATATACAGCTACATTTTTTTTCTTTTGGTAATAAAAAAGATTGGTACTTTATAGTTATGTTTTAAATATTAAAATACTATTCATTTTTTTTATAAAAAAAAAAAAACTGGCCTAAAAAGTATAATATGCAAATAAATAAATATGTGTGCATTACTTGCTGTTTGTACCTGTAGTAAGGCCTAGAAACACTAGGGTGCTTTTTTTTTAATCCTACCTAAAAACACACTGATGCCAAAGGCTGTATTTATAAAAATATTTTCAGAGCTATGCGTTCTGAGAAACTGACTGTACATTTGTTCTGTGCAAATCAGGGGAACAAAATTAAATGTTATTAGGCTATTTTCTCTCCAGGTCAAATGTTGACCATCCATAAACAAAAGAATGCGTCAGGAAAATATAGCATCACTACTGTAGATTTAGATAGGAAACATATTTCCTATGATCATCAGCTCCATCTAGTGGCCATAATGTGGTATTTCCCTGATTGAATCTATTCCGTATGAATGAATAATATTTCAACCTGAAAAGACTAGCCTAATAACATTTGATTTTGCGCCTATTAATACAGAATGAATGAACATGCAGTTTCACAGTACAAATAGCTCTTCTAAGTTTTTATATTTTTTTAATATAGAAATGATACTGTATATAAAAATATAAGTAAAGTTTTTATAAAAGTTTTTTTTATAAATACACCACTGACACAATTAAATATAAAAACATTTTTTATCCTACCCAAAACACATGGACACTGTTACTGACCCTGACATACTAACATGACTCAAGCCCTGATCTAACAATTTTATCTTTTTATTTTTTATAGACTTCTTCTCAGAGAGGAGAAAAAGATACAATGTATCACAAAAGGAGAAAGAGATGCAGGGGAGGCAACAATCACATGCAGGTCTTCCCAGCTGCCGATCGTTAATCCAGGACAAGGAGCTGACAGCTTGATCTCCATGTTGGGGCTTGTGATTAGGAACACTCCCACAAAAACCTACTGCCTGTATACAGTGCGTGGGAAGAAAGTGTGTGACCCCGACGGGAAGGTGTTAAGCTTTCCAAGTGTAGGACAGAATTTTCCTTTTCTATCCAAAAGCATTTGGCACGGGGTTGGGTACAGGGTTGTTTCCTGTTCATGCAACAAATGTTGCTACAATTGGCAGATTCATGTGTATGTGGGAAACATGAATATGTTGCATGGGAGCTTGATGTGGGGTGGCAGTGAGGCCTGAATGTCCATACTGGTTGTTATGACGCTGTGCTGAGATCAGCATTCTTTTTCATATTGGTTATGTTGCTGTGCTGCTCTCAGTGTCCTAGCAACCAATGATGCTTTGAAGCCAACAGTGTCCTAGTAACCAGTAAGGCTGTGAGGTCAACGGCATCCTAGCAACCAGTGACGCTGTGAAGCCGACAGCTTCCTGGCAACCAGTGATGCTTTGAGGTCGACAGCATCCTAGCAACCAATGATGCTGTGTAGGCGACAGCATCCAAGCAACCAATAATGCTATGAGGGCAACAGCATCCTAGCAACCAATGATGCTGTGAGAATGACAGCACTCTACCAACCAATGATGCTGTGAGGGTGAAAGCACCCTAGCAACCAATGATGCTGTGAGGGTGACAGCATCCTTGCAACCAGTGATGCTTCCAGGATGAGAGCATCCTAGCAACCAATGATGCTGGGAGGGTGACCGCATCCTAGCAACCAATGATGCTGTGAGGGTGACAGCATCCCAGCAACCAATGATGCTGTGAAGGCAACAGCATCCTAGCAACCAATGATGCTGTGAGTGTGACAGCATTCTAGCATCAAATGATGCTGTGAGGGTGACAGCATCCAAGCAAGCAATAATGCTGTGAGGGCAACAGCATCCTAGCAATCAATGATGCTGTGAGAATGACAGCGACCTAGCAACCAATGACCCCTGTCATGGATAGCATCCTAGCAATCAATTTTTCCAGGATGAGTGTGACCTAGCAACCAATTATCCTGTGAGACCGACAGCTTACTAGCAACCAATGATGTTGTGGGGCCAACAAGATCCTAGCAGCCAATGATGATATGGAGGACAACAGTATCCTAGCAACCAATGATGCTGTGAGGGCAACAGCATCCAAGCAACCAATGATGCTGTGAGGGTGACAGCATCCTAGCAACTAATGATGCTGTGAGAATGACAGCGACCTAGCAACTAATGACCCCTGTCATCGATGGCATCCTAGCAATCAGTTTTTACAGGATGAGTGTGACCTAGCAACCAATGATCCTGTGAGGCCGACAGCTTTCTAGTAATCAATGTGAGGCCAACAAGATCCTAGCAACCAATGATGACGTGAGGGCAACAGTATCCTAGCAACCAATGATGCTCTAAGGGCAACAGAATCCTAGCAACCAATGATGCTGTGAGGGCGACAGCATGCTAGCAAGTAATGATGCTGTGAGGATGACAGCGACCTAGCAAGCAATAACCCACTGGGACCGACAGCATCCTAGCAACCAATGATGCAGTGAGACTGTGTTCTAGCAACCAGTGATGCTGTGGGGCCAACAGCCTTCGAGCAACTAATGACTCTGTGAGACCGACAGTGTCCTAGCAATCAATGAATTTATGAGGAGTGCGACCTAGCAACCAATGACCCTGTGGGGTGCAAGCATCCTAGCAACTAATGACTCCATGACACCAATAGCGTTTCAGCAACTAATGATGCTGTGAGGCTGACAGCTACCTAGCAACCAAGATGGCACAGCCCTGCTTACAACAGACTAAAATTAGATTAACCAACAATATCCTTAACTCAAAACTGGTGTTGCAGTCATTGCTGGAAAGTGTAATGAATAACATTTTGATGCAGCACTGTCTATTGCAACCATTCCACCAGAAAAAGAGCTGCAAATCTGTTATTTAATTGCGGCCATTGTGTTCTCCTCGGCCGTATATCTATGTCCTTGGTCAGTCCAGGATTGGACAATGCTATGCTGCACTCTCAGGGCCGTATAACGTTCTTTCCAAGAGCCAGAACACTCGATCTCTGAGCAAACATAAAAAAAGAACACCAAAAGGTGGAAAGAGATACCCAAGATGCACACAACATGGAAGCCCACAATGAGGTGATATACAGTATGACATGGAAAGTTAGAAAAGGTAAAATAAAATGATTAGATCATAATGATATAATAAGCACACAGATAGGAACACAATATACTGACCTACGGACTTGGAGGATAACATGGAGTCAACTTCTATCTGAAAGAGAAAGAAAACCGTTAGTAGGTCAGGAATCCAACTAAGGTAATATGATAATAATACAGTATGGGCTCATTTACACTTGCTTCGGCTTCCAATTGTAACTGTAATAGGAGTGTTGAAAAAAAAATGATTAAAAAGAACAAAAAAACAATAAATACTTTGTTACCTTAGATAATGATAAAGTTATCGGTGAATAAAGAGGTCCATAGACGACAAATAAACACAAACGCTTCATAGGGAGTGTATAGGGTGGGAGCTGAACAGGTTAAAGCTCCATCTCAAAGCGGAATTCCACCCACAAATACATATTTATATATTTCAAATCCTCTATGCATGATGAATCACCTTTGGAAAAAAAAAATTATACTCACCCTGTGCCCTGTTGCTATGTGGTCCCTGTAATCTTCCACTTCCAGATCCGCAGCACTGCGCATCACTTCCTGCCTTGCCTGGGCTCATGGGAGATGTAAGTCATCATTTCCCATGAGTCAGTGGGCATCCCTGAGCTGTAAAGTCGTGGTATTTCCAGACAGGAAATGATGCGATTTTGTGGGGGGAGAGACATGTTATCTATGTTGTCACAACAATGGGGCGGGACCTTCCTCAGTCACTGCCCATTGTTATGGCAATGAGACATACACTCGAGATCGAGAGGTGCATGCTGGTTACCCAGCATGAACCTTATCCAGGAAGAGACTCGAGGAGGGTGCGAGTGGGCTTCACATGCCCACAGCTAAGATGGGAAAGTCGCAGTAAAGAAAAAATCAGCAATGTAAGCACAAAATAAATAGGAAGACTACCCGGATTTAAAGCTATCACTTTATTTGTGTAATGAATACTAACTAGGTGTATGCCAGCAAAAAAAAATTATAATTATGTGGGTGGAAGTCTACTTTAAAGGGAAAGCTTCCCTTGTTTGCACTCCCCCCCCCCTCCGCTGCCACATTTGACACTTTTTGGGGGGGGTACCTGGTTTTGACAGTGTACCCACTCCCACTTCCAGGTAAGACCGCCGCGGCAATCTCTGAGTATGTCTAGTCCATCCTCCTTGCCCCCTGCTGGCTTCTGAGACACACACAGGTTCCAGAAGACAGTGGGACCATTCAGAAAGCGCAACGCAAATTGGAAAGGAACTTCTGCTAATCCTATCCCCCCCCCCTCCTGCCAATTGAAAGGTTTTTCTTCTGGGAGTTGGCACCTATTTCAGACTGGTAAGCAGAGCAGATATTTGGTCCACCCCTCCCCCGCGACTTCCTAGGACATGCGTCCAATGAGACTGCGAGAGCATTAAGAAAGCGCAGCGTGTTTCACGCATGCATAGTGGGGTACAGGATGTGAAATGCCAGGAAGTCACAGCCGCCTTCCCACACTGCAATGCCAGAAACCCAAAAATACGGCCCGGGTGACAACAATGCTGGACCCCTGAGCTGGTAAGTGTCTATATATTAGACTAAGACAAATTTGCTTTGAATCTAGGAGCCAGCTAAAAAAATTAGGAGCCAGGTTTTTGTAGCGTAGTGTAGGATGTCAGCGCCCCCTGGGGTAAGGCAAATAATTTGCGCCCCCCTAACCCCAACTTACTCACAGCAGAGCAGCCAGTCAATAACTCCAACATAACACTGTTACATCAGGCTTATAGTCTGGCCAGAAAGAGTGACACAAAAAAATCTGTTATGGGGGAAACTCCTTATTATGCCGAATGCATTGTGACTGCAGCATGTAAAACACCCTCATCTGCTGCCTAATGCAGCTTAAGGGTGGCAAAAACCTGTCTCTACTGCACATCAAAAGGAAGCCTTAGTGACACTTTAAATAAAATACAAAAAAATGGTGAAAGAAGTATTCCAGTGCTGCTGATCTTCTGCTGCCTCTTTACATCCACTTCCTGCCTACATGTGTGTCCCCCACGGTGACTTTTGATTGCTCTGGAGAGTTTCCGATCACCAAGAAATACTGGAGCCCAGCTGCACATAAAGAGTGGTAATTGTTGATGGTACTCAGGGCTGTATTACAATTTTGTTGTTTAGAATAAAGATCACGATTCTCGTGGTTTAACATCATCTTTCACATTATACAAAAAAAAAAAATGGGCTAACTTTACTGTTTAGTTTTTTTTTTTTTTATTCATTAAAGTGTATTTTTTCCAAAAAAATTGCATTTGAAAGACTGCTGCGCAAATACAGTGTGACATAAAAGATTGCAACAACTGCCATTTTATTCTAAAAAAATATATAATGTTTGGGGGTTCCAAGTCATTTCCTAGCAGAAAATACTGGATTTTTACTTGTAAGCCTCAAATGTCAGAAAAGGTTTAGTCTTTAAGTGGTTAAACTGACCTCATCTATAGAGCAGAGTTCATTCCTTTGATAAAAGAACCAAAAAGATACTTTGTTTCTACTTTAAGAAAAACAAAAATCTGGGCAGCCTGTCAAATTTAACAGCTGTTAGATTAGGCAGAGAACGGCTCGCTGAATCGGAGATGCGGTTAGATAGTGAGGGGAGAGAAGGAATGGCTGCCACTCACTTTCATTTTTTTTATAACTGACCGGAGCTCCTTTTTAAAGCGGAGTTCTAACCAAATATATATATATATATATATATATATATATATATATATATATTTTTTTTTTTTTTTTTTTTTTTTTTTTTTTTT
>BLSH010017222.1:871301-885928 GCA_018402905.1 Glandirana rugosa | reverse complement strand
TGGGGATAAATAGAGAGTCACAATGTAACATAGTCACAGACGAGGTGGGGATAGATGGGGAGTCACAATGTAACATAGTCACAGACGAGGTGGGTAGATAGGGGTGGAGCAGACACTGATACAATGTAACACTGAGGGATAGATAGCGGTGGAGCAGACACTGATTCAATGTAACACTGAGGGATAGATAGCGGTGGAGCAGACACTGATTCAATGTAACACTGAGGGGTAGATAGGGGTGGAGCAGACACTGATACAATGTAACACTGAGGGATAAATAGGGGTGGAGCAGACACTGATACAATGTAACACTGAGGGGTAGATAGGGGTGGAGCAGACACTGATACAATGTAACACTGAGGGATAGATAGCGGTGGAGCAGACACTGATTCAATGTAACACTGAGGGATAGATAGCGGTGGAGCAGACACTGATTCAATGTAACACTGAGGGGTAGATAGGGGTGGAGCAGACACTGATACAATGTAACACTGAGGGATAGATAGGGGTGGAGCAGACACTGATACAATGTAACACTGAGGGGTAGATAGGGGTGGAGCAGACACTGATACAATGTAACACTGAGAGATAAATAGGGGTGGAGCAGGCACTGATACAATGTAACACTGAGGGATAGATGGGGTGGAGCAGACACTGATTCAATGTAACACTAAGAGATAAATAGGGGTGGAGCAGACACTGATACAATGTAACACTGAGGGGTAGATAGGGGTGGAGCAGACACTGATACAATGTAACACTGAGAGATAAATAGGGGTGGAGCAGGCACTGATACAATGTAACACTGAGGGATAGATGGGGTGGAGCAGACACTGATTCAATGTAACACTGAGAGATAGATAGGGGTGCAGCAGACACTGATACAATGTAACACTGAGGGGTAGATAGGGGTGGAGCAGACACTGATACAATGTAACACTGAGAGATAGATAGGGGTGCAGCAGACACTGATACAATGTAACACTGAGGGATAGATGGGGTGGAGCAGACACTGATACAACGTAACACTGAGAGATAGATAGGGGTGGAGCAGACACTGATACAACGTAACACTGAGAGATAGATAGGGGTGCAGCAGACACTGATACAATGTAACACTGAGGGATAGATAGGGGTGGAGCAGACACTGATACAACGTAACACTGAGAGGTAAATAGGGGTGGAGCAGACACTGATACAATGTAACCCGGAGGGATAGATAGGCGGAGTAGAATTGGATACAATGTATTGAACTCATGTAAGAGTTGGTGTCAGACTCTCCCATTACAGAGGGGTGATGCAGAGTTCTGATTGGCTGTCGGTGAATGTCCTGTGTTGGATTGTGGGTGGAGAACATACAGCGTCTTACCCGAATCTGATGCTTCCTGCTGCTTCAAGGAGGGAATGCTGATGACTCCTCCTCTGTTCAGCTCATTAATCGGGGACCTCTCTGGGGGGACACTGCCTGGAGGATCTCCTATTGGCTGCTTCCAGTGGGGCTCCTACACATTGATGGCTTCCTTTACGAGGACCCTTCATGTTAGGCCCAGAGTGGGGGCAGCAATTGCTGATTTTTCCTTCCCTCCTTCCCTGGGCTGTCCTCTTACTCCCTGGCTTCAGTGAGGGATACTGACTGTCTCCCATGTCACCTGATAGAGGGTTATATTCATCTCAGATACTGGTTTATTTTTTTGGCACCTTATCTAATTATTCACTCCATTTGCTGTGGACATTCTGTGACCATTTTTCCACTCTTTTGATGCCCCTTTTCAACACATCTTGGCCATCTTTGGCTCACACATCGTTGGATAGTGTGAAGTCTCAGCAACTGGCTGGGCTCCATCACTTTTAGGGTTTCAAAAATCCCCTTTTTTACCAGTCTGGATTAATGAGTGACGATCGACAGTTTCCAGGCTTCCCTTGACTTTTTCATAATCCAACATGTTATTTTGTGCCCCTGATGAAGACTCTTGAGTTGAAACGCGTTGGTACCTCCTTGCTCAGACAACAGTTGTAAATGTCATGATTTTTGTTATGACTACAACATTTGTGCTCTGATTTTAACCAGATATATTTGATATATCTCTGTTTTTACTGCTTTCTAATACTTTTATCAAATTGTTGGTTTCAAATTGTTAGTTTTGGTGCCTCAAAATTCCAATCCACATTTTTTAAAACATTTTGCGTATGATATACAAAACAGACAAAATGTCACCCAGTTTGGTGGGGGCGTGTCCAAGATGGCGCGTGGCAGAGGGCGTGAATCTGTGAAGCTGCCGATTCCAGCGATGATCCCGTCTCTTATCCTGGTGTGGGATGACTGTATCCTGTCTGCCTGGACTACCTATCACCTACACCAGGCCTCGACAATCCCCGGGTGCCAGGTTGCCATGGCGACCAGAAATTGCGTCCTGGCGAGTGACAGCCGTTCCTTCTCTCACTATGTTAAAACAAGCGAGTCAGATTCAGCGAGAGAGCCAGCCGTTCTCTGCTTAATCTAACAGCTGTTGAACTTGGCTGGCTGCCCAGAATATTTGTTGATAATTAGTAAGAATAAACGAACAACAATGTATCTTCTTCTTTCAAAGCAATTATCTCGGGGCTGTATGAGAAAAGTTTAACCATTTAAAGACTAAACCTTTTCTCACATTTGTAGCTTTCAAGTAAAGATCCAGTATTTTCTGTTAGAAAATTACTTAGAACCCCCAAACATTATATATTATTTTTAGCAGAGACCCTAGAGAATAAAATGGTGGTTGTTGCAATATTTTATGTCACATGGTATTTGCGCAGCTGTCTTTCAAACGCAATTTTTTGGAAAAAAAATACACTTTAATGAATAAAAAAAAACTAAACAGTAAAGTTAGCCCATTTTTAATTTTTTTTATTTGTATAATGTGAAAGATGATTTTACACCGAGAGAAACGGGACCTTTATTCTAAGCAACAAAATTGTGATAAAGCCCTGTGTACCAGCAACAATTACCACTCTATGTGCAGCTGGGCTCCAATATTTCATGGTGACCGGAAACCCACCAGAGCAATGGAAAGTCACCGTGGGGATCACACATGTAAGCAGGAAGTGGCTACAAAGAGTCAGCAGAAGATCAGCAGCGCTGGAATACTTTTCACCTTTTTTTCTTTTGTATTTTATTTAAAATGTCACTAAGGCTTCGTTTAGATGTTTAGCTGGGTGGTAAAAATGTGCAGTAGAGACATGTTTTTTCCACCCACCAATGGCCTCCCTTAAGCTCCATTAGGCAGCGGATGAGGGCGTTTTACATGCCACAGTCACAATGCATTCAGCATAATAAGGAGTTTCCCCCATAACAGATTTTTTTGTGTCACTCTTTCTGGCCAGCCTATAAGCCTGATGTAACGGTGTTACTCTGGAGTTATTGACTGGCTGCTCTGCTGTTAGTAAGTTAGGGTTGGGGGGGCGCAAATTACTTGCCTTACCCCGGGCACTGACAACCCAACAATATGCTAAAAAACTGGCTCCTGGCTTTTTTAGCTGGCTTCTAGATTCAAAGCAAATTTGTCAAGCCCTGACCTACACACACCCTGCATGCATCCCTGCCCACTATCTATCCCAGGCTCCGTTTGCCCATCTGCAGGCCCGTGACCGGCATTACAGGTGCCACCGGGTAGAGAAGAGAGACAACAGCGGATACATGTCTACTCCCCCCTCCCCCCCCTTCTTGTTGACCCAGAATTGCCGTGTGACATCACTTCTGGTTCCCCATTGACTGTTTCCCCAGCCATCAAGGCCGCTGCATTGCAATACCTTCAGTGGAGCATAGGGGAGACATTGGGGGGACTTTTAGACCCTAGATGTCTCATTAAAGAGAACCTGTCCCCAAAAAACTCATCACATAGGAGACTTCTTGTCCCCTTTGTGATGGGGGAAAACATTTAATCGTAAACGCATGCAGAGGGGGTCCCTACATATTGATGCGCATGCCAGAATGAGGGCATTAATTCTAGTGCCAGACCTCCGTCATAGTGCAAAACTGATGCACTAGAGGGGGCTTTTAAATTGTCGCTTATGGAAAATATAGGTTACTAAAGTTTGTCGCCATTGTGTAAATTGAAGATTTGACATGTTGAGGTATCTATTTATTCAGCTTTTATTGTTTATCAGAAACTGGGTATTGTGTTTTTGTGCCTCCCTAAAACTACCTTTGCGGTAACATCGCTTGACATCAAAAATTGGAACTGCCACTATTTTATTCTCTACGGCAGTGGTCTCCAAACTGCAGCCCTGGGGCCAGATTTTGCCCTTTGCTTGCCTCTAGCTGGCCCTTGGGGCCCTATTCAATCCACAACTGACACTAGTGATGGGGCACAATTACTCCCATTGGCATCAGTGGTGCTGCACTAATCCTCCCACAGACACCAATAATGGGGTGCTATTCCACTGATATCAACAATGGGCCACTATTATTCCCATTGATACCAACATTAGGGCACTATTCCTTCCACTAATACCAACAATAGGGCACTGTTCCTTCCACTAATGACAACAATAGGGCACTATTTCTCCCACTAAAACCAATGGTGGGGTTATTATTTAGACTGGGTTCACACCTATGCAAATTGGATGCGGCTTAAACCGCATCCAATTCGCAGGACACTTGATAACACACTGTTTTCAATGTGTCCGGTTCACATAGGTGCAGTGCATTCGCACTCCGCATTGCACAAAAAACGTGTGCCTTTTCTGTGCAGTGCGGTGCGAATTCCCAGCTTGTTGAGTTCAATGGGAGCGCATCTGACATGGAGATGCACTCCGCACTGAACGGGGATTTTTTCCCTGCTCGTGGCTCCTCCCCCATCTCTCCCACCCACCCCCCGCGCTGTGGGAACGGACAGGAGCCGCCGAACGCGGTGGCTCTGCCCCTTCCCGGCAGCAGACAGGCTGAAATTCGCACCGGACAGGTGTGAATCCAGCCTTACTCCCGCTGATGCTGGGGCATTTTCTACTCCTGCTGCCCCCTAAAGTTGGAAGGACAGTAAACTGGCCCGTTGTTTTAGAAAGTTTGAGATCCCTGCTCTAGGGTGTCTGCTTTCAGAAAAGATATCATGTTTGGGGTTTTCTATGTAATCTTCAGGCCTAAAATGATTTTTTAAATGTGTGCAAAAAACGCAAAACCGGCTCTAGCAGCGAAAGGGTTAAAGGAGAAGTTCACCTTCGGGAACACGTTGCATGTTCCACCCATGAGATTTGTTCATTAAAAAAAAACTGGCTCCTAACTTTTTTAGCCGGCTCTTAGACTCAAAGCAAATTTGTCAACCCTGACCTACTGCATCATTGGGTGATGACTAGAGGCAGAATCGCTGCCCGACTCACAATGCAGTGAATCCTGTGAGTCCCGAGACCGCGATGGGGCCTTCCGCCCTTCCCACCCACAATATGGTGACACAGACTGATGGCCTGGAGGCGGCTCCCTCTTTTTTGACCAATTTTGAGGCCTTAATGCAGGCTGCTAGTGCCTGCCAGACTGCTCTTATCTCTAAGTTTGATCATGTGCAGGCCGACTTTGGTGTTATCTGTTGGGACCTTGATCGGTAAGGGGAACCGGTCACCGAGGTAGAGCCTCGAGTGTCTGATGTGGAGGACATGCAGCAAGAACATCATGATGATGATCTTTGAACGTTAAAGATTAAGGTGAAGAATCCAGAGCGGACGACATGTGTGAAAATCATAATTGCTGCAAAAAACCTGAGGATCATTGGGTTGCCATAGGGCACGGAAGGCGCTGATCCTACTACCTTTGCTGAAAACCTCCTGAAAACCCTCCTGCCCTGGGCCAAGTTTTCGCCCTACTTCTCGATTGAGCGGGCCCACTGCATGCCTGCAACCCGTGGCCCACCAGGAGCGTGGGCCCTGATCATGTGCAGGCCGACTTTGGTGTTATCTGTTGGGACCTTGATCGGTAAGGGGAACCAGTCACCGTGGTAGAGCCTCGAGCGTCTGATGTGGAGGACATGCAGCAGGAACATCATGATGATGATCTTTGCACGTTAAAGATTAAGTTGAAGAATCCAGAGCGGACGACATGTGTGAAAATCATAATTGCTGCAAAAAACTTGAGGATCATTGGGTTGCCATAGGGCACGGAAGGCGCTGATCCTATTACCTTTGCTTAAAACCTCCTGAAAACCCTCCTGCTCCGGGCCAAGTTTTCGCCCTACTTCTCGATTGAGCGGGCCCACTGCATGCCTGCAACCCGTGGCCCACCAGGAGCGCTGTCATGCACCTTTATTTTTAAACTCCGGCATTTCAGGGATGGGGACCTCGTGCTTAGAAATGCCCACAATCAAGGTGACCTGTTGTTTGAAAATAGTAAATTACTTGTGTTCCTGGACTACTCCGTGGAAATGTCACCCAGTTTAGGTTTACAGCTGCTGTAGAAGTAGTGGCTTGTTATGGGATGTTTGGCTGGCAATGTATGAAGCCTTCTTCTTCCCTTCCTTGATCCCAGTGTGAGGCTCCAAATTACGCAGATGTGAGGGTCCTTCTGTATCTATAGAGACTTTCAGCACTCCATCAGCATATGGTGTAGATGAAGTTCTGCTCTCCACTTTTTGCGTTCTGGGATCGTCCCTGGTGGCCGGAGATCAGAGATGCAAACAGATGTTCACATTGTAGAGCTGGCAATGCAGAGCAGTGTGAGCAGTTCCTCCTTCTGCATGATTTCAGGGAGAAATGCTCTATACGCAGGCAAAACAGTTAACGAAAAAAACATTTAAAAAATGGGCAGACTCGATGGACTACTCAGTCTTTTTTCCACCGTTACTTTTCTTTGTGTCTAAATACATTTTTACCAGTTAATCGATTTTTCGTCATTCTTATTATTGGAGGGACAAGGACAGGTCCATCCTCCTAGTTCAATGGTTCTCAACTCCCGGGCTGCCAGAATCCATTGATTTACCGATCCCATAAACCCATATTTTAACCACTTGCCTACCGGGCACCCTTTCCTTCCCAGGCTAATTTTCAGCTTTCAGCGCTGTCACCCTTTGAATGACAATTGCGCCGTCATGCAACACTGTACCCAAATGAAATGCTTATAATTTTTTGAGTCCAATAGAGCTTTCTTTTGGTGGTATTTAATAGCCACTGGGTTTTTTAAAATTTATGTTAAACAAATGAAAAAAGACCGAAAATTTTGAAAAAAAAAGTTTTTTTCTTTAGTTTCTGTTATACAATTTTCTAAATAAGTAATTTTTCTCCTTCACTGCTCTTATGAGGCTGTACTAATATGTGACACTGACTGGCAGCACTGATGGGCACTGTTGGGGCTGCACTGATTATCAGGATACTGATGATCAGTTCAGATGTCCCCTATGTGCATTACCAGTTATCCGCTCTATTCTCCTCACGCGCTGTCAGCCCGGGAAATCCTGTTTACACTATGATCAGCTGTGATTGGACACAACTGATCACATGGTAAAGAGCCGCAATGATTGGTTCTTTTTCCCCGACCTGTGATCAGCTATGTCCAAAGGACACAGCAATCACCGGTCCCTGCTGATGCGCGCCACAGGGGGTATGCTGGAAGCGCAATCATGGGAGGATGTCCATAGATGCAATGTGAGCGGGCGGAAAGAGGTTAATCACAATAGAAGAAGATAGAAAACATATCACATGTTTAAACTGAGAAAATGTACCATTTTAAGAAAAAAATCAGGTAATTTTGAAATTGATGGCAGCAACATCCCTTATCCCAACTTTTTTGAGACAACAAAAAGCTGACAGAGTACAGTAAGTGGTACTCACAAGGAAAAGCTGAAATAACATTTTGCAACTAATTAGGTTAATTGGCAACAGGTCAGTAACAAGATTGGGTATAAAAAGAGCATCCTTAACCACTTCAGCCCCGGAAGAATTTCCCACTTTAGGACCAGAGCACTTTTTGCGATTTGGCGCTGCGTCGCTTTAACTGACAATTGCGCGGTCGTGCGACGTTGTACCCAAACTAAATTTGCGTCCTTTTTTTCCCACAAATAGAGTTTTCTTTTGGTGGTATTTGATCGCCTCTGTGTCATTTCTGATCGCTGCTATAAACAAAAGAAGAGCGACCATTTTGCAAAAAAACCCAAATTTCTTACTTTTTGCTAAAATTCAAATCCATAAAAAAAATATAAAAAAAACATTTTTTTCACCGTTTTTGGCCGATTTATATAATTCCTCATATTTGCAATAAAAAAAATTGCAATCGGCGTTTATTGATTGGTTTGCGCAAAAGTGGCCGCGTATGATGAGAATTCATTTCTGGGGTTTTTATTTTTTTTTTATTTTTTACTAGTAATGGCGGCGATCTGCGATTTTTAGCAGTAATGCGATATTGGGGCAGACATGTCGGAACGTTTTTGACACTTTTTTGGGACCAATGACATTTATTCAGCGATCAGAAATTTAAATGTCCACTGATTACTGTATAAATGTCATTGGCAGTGAAGGGGTTAACCTGGGGGGGGGGGGGAGCTAGGGGTTAACTGTGTTCCCTGGGTGTGTTCTTACTGTGGGGGGGTTGGGCTAACATGGGCATGAGAGATCTAACTGATCCCAGTGACAGGGATCAGTAGATCTCTCATGCCCCACTGACAGGGCGGGGAACCGCCGTGTTTACATCGGTGGTTCCCCATTCTTTCCCTGTAGCCGCTCATCGCTGCTCGCCGGCGGACATCGGGTCCGCCCGAGCCGCGGGCACACTCCCCAGGAGTGCGGCGGGTGCGCGCGCGCCCCCTGGTGGCCAAATGCAGATCACCGCTTATTTACGGCGATTCGCACAGGGCTCCCCGACTGCCGCCGTGAAAAGACGGCGCGGTGGGGAACCTGTTAAGCCCCTTAACCATGATCAGAAAATCGGATGAAGACTACCTCTTTCAAAGCGATCGTACGATAATCGGATCGTTAATACTCAGATTAACCCCCTCCCGCCCGCACTATAGTTGAAAGACTGTTACAATGCAGGCTTAAGTTGCAGGGAGGGCGTACATTGACGTCCTGCGATTGCACTGCCCGCGTGTCCCCTGTGGGGCGTAGGCATCACACGCTGTGATTGCTGACTCCTTTGGACACAGCTGATCACGGATTGAAATGAAGGGCCAATCACAGTGGTCCTTTACCACATGATCAGCTGTGTTTAGTGACAGCTGATTACAGAAATAAACATAAGCCAGGTATTGGCTTTTCTTTAGTGTGAGGAGAGAAAAAGAGAGCCGATAACCGGCTTGTGTTAAAGGGACATCGTCACTGATTATCAGTGTCCTGATTATCAGCGCAGTCCCAACAGTGCCCATAAGTGCTACCAATCTGTGCCTCCTCATCAGTGCACCTATATAGTTACATATAGATAGTTTAGTTGAAAAAAGACACAAGTCCATCTAGTTCAACGAAAAAAAAAAAAAAAACAGAAAAATTATATATAACCATACAAAGCATGATCCAATTTGCTATAGCGGGGGAAAAAATTCCTTCCTGATCCCCCGAGAGGCAGTGATAGGCTCAATATCAGTGAAGCCTATCAGTGCCCATCAGTGCACCCTCATCAGCGGAGCCGCTCAGTGCAGCCTCATCAGCGCTGCCTCATCCGTGCACATCCGTGAAGGAGAAAAATGACTGGTTTGCAAAGTATTATAACAAACTATGAAAAATGTTTTCAGAATTTTCAGTCATTTTTCGTATGTTTAGCAAAAAATAAAAACCTCAGTGGTGATTTGAATACCACCAAAAGAAAGCTCTATTTGTGTGGAAAAAAAATTATAAAAATTTTATATGTACAGTGCAGTTGTCTTTCAATGTGTGAGAGCGCTGGAAATTGGCCTGGGCAGGAAGGGGGGGGGGGGTGAAAGTGCCCCATAGTGGTTAATAGGAATGGACTAGAAATAATGCAAAAAACATGTTGAAATGAATATATGACTTTACATTTTGACCTTTTAAATGTCCTTAAAGAAGTTACAAAAATGAGAGCTATTCCATTCCCAGACGAATCCACAGATCTCTGTAATTATGTTGGATGATTTTGATGACATTTACATTTTACTGTGCGAGCATCAAAAATGTCATTCAGATTCTCAGCATTTGCAAAGCTGTTAAAGAAAGTCACCATTTAATTTGTCAGCCCATCCTGATCATATCCTAATGTAATGCTAACATTTCTTTTTTCCCTGCATGCATTGCGCTGAATGCAGAATGGAGCTCTCCTAAAATGAAAGCAAGACATTCACCTTGAACTTTACCTTTCCACTACATTAACCGCTTGTGGACTGCCTACCCGCAATGTACTGTGGATAGGCGGCCTGCACAGGCAAAGCGATGTACCCGTACATAGATGCCTGCTTCTGGGTTTATGGCACACGCACCCCCCACTGCCACCCGCTGTGATTGTACGCAGGGGGAGGCTGTCAGCAAGTCCCAGCCATCAATTAACACAGGGCCCTGTACAGAGGGAGCAATCTCTCTGTTTCAAAATATTGCAACAACCGTCATTTTCTCTAGGGTCTCTGCTAAAAAAAAAAAAATATAATGTTTGGGGGTTCCAAGTAATTTTCTAGCAAAAAATACTGATTTTAACTTGTAAGCAACAAGTATCAGAAAAAGGTTTAGTCTTTAAGTGGTTAAACTGACCCAATTTACAGACCGAAGTTCATTCCTTTGATCTAAAACAGGGGTCTCCAAACTTTCTAGGCAAAGGGCCGGTTTACTGTCCATCAGACTCTGGGGGGGGTGGCACTGTGGCCAGTGGGAATGGAAAAGTTTGCTAGCATCTGTGGGAGTAAACAGTGCCCCATCTTTGGTATTAAGGGGAGGAATAGTGCCCATTTGTTGGTGTCGATGTGAGAAATGGCACCCCATTTTTGGTGTCTGAGTGCAGAATAGTGTCTCATATCAGTGAGATGAATAGTGCCCCAAGGACCGGATAAAGGCAAGCAAAGGGCCACATATGACCCCTGGGCTGCAGCTGTGTGAAGTTGGCACCCCATGTTTGTAAAACCTGAATAAAAATATACCATTCGTTTGCGCCGCAAAAATAAACGTTTGCACCGGTTCGGCATTCAATTTAATGCCAGCCCCGCTCGCTTTGCACCCTGTGATGCTGAATTTTAAAAACAAACACACCATTTGTTTGCACCGCGTTTGCGCTGGTTTGCGCCGCAAAAATAAACATTTGCGCCGGTTCGGTTTTTCAGATATTAAATATTCAATTTGATGCAAGCCCCGCCCACTTTGCACCCCATGTTTCTGGATTTTAAAAACAAACATGTCATTCTTTTGTGCCGCGTTTGCGCCGCATAAATTAACGTTTGCGCAGCTTTGGTTTTCGAGATATTGTGCGTTATAGTTGCCGTAACCCTGCCCACTGTGCACCCCATTTTGCTGAATTTTAAAAGCAAACACGCCATTTGTTTGCGCTGCGTTTTGCGCTGGTTTGCGCCACAAAAATAAACGTTTGCGCCGCTTTGGTTTCCGCGATATTGTGCGTTATAGTTGCAGAAACGCCGCCCACTTTGCATAAGGTTTTTATATGGTTCAGGGCAAAGTCCCCCCTTTTCCAGTCACGGCTCATTCCACCAGGGCAGTTAGCACTTCCTGGGCCTTCAGACACCAGGCCTTGGTGTCATAGGTGTGCAAGACGGCTACTTGGGCCTCGGTGAACACTTTTCTTAAGTTTTACATAGTTGATGTGTCAGCATCCGCGGATGCTGCTTTTGGCCGTAAAGTTTTTTACAGGCGTGGCTGGCGCTTCCTGAGAGGATCTGTTGGGTACAGTTGTTATTGTTTACCCACCCCTCTTGAATGACACTGCTTTGGG
The DNA here is from genome assembly GCA_018402905.1 of Glandirana rugosa. Taxonomy (NCBI): domain Eukaryota; kingdom Metazoa; phylum Chordata; class Amphibia; order Anura; family Ranidae; genus Glandirana; species Glandirana rugosa. The sequence goes on along the minus strand of BLSH010017222.1, from coordinate 874,104 downwards.
ACATCCCCACTTGTCAATGAAGGGCTGCATCTGTCAGTGAAAGTAAGAGAAAATAGGATTTTATTAATAACTTACCGTAAAATCCTTTTCTCTGAGTTCACTGACAGACGCAGCACCCACCCCTCTGTGCTGCGTTTGTACGGCTTGTTACGAACTGGTATGCTATGCAGAGCTGGGGGGTTATATGCTGGAGTGAGGACGGCCCCCTGGGAGGGGTCAGCTTGCTTTTTTTCTGTTTGCCTAGTCTACTCCTGGTAGGATGTGCATAAACCCCACTTGTCAATGAAGGGCTGCGTCTGTCAGTGAACTCAGAGAAAAGGATTTTACGGTAAGTTCTTAATAAAATCCTATTTTTTGTTCTTTTTATAATGAATTAATTGATGCCTTTCTTTTTTACTCTCCTTGTTAAACACTATTTTTAGGCATTTTTTTTAGAATAGCCCCTCAATATGAGATGTTCTCTTAGAGCGTCTGCTTCACATTTAAAGATTTTCTCGTCAGTGCAATTACGTTTGATCCATAAGTACTGACTGTACGGAATCAATGCTAGAAGTGGAGCCGTGTAAGAGCTAGATGCATGCAGGATATTGTTACCTGCAGTAGCTTTGCAGAACATTGCGGTTCCTATCCTACCCTCATCATCTTTGCAGATGGTAATGTCTAGAAAAGGGATCGTTTTAGTATCATACGACATTGTAAATGTAAGATTCAATGTATTGATATTTAGTTGGTACAGAAAATCCCGCAGAGTATCTACGGGACCATCCCAGACCATGAAAATGTCATTGATGTAGCGATGCCACATCGTGACATAGCCTGCAAACACTGACATTCTTTCTGACTCAGAGGGTTCTTTCCCACTCCCCCAGGTACAGGTTTGCATACGATGGGGCACAACAAGTCCCCATAGCAACCCCCTGCATCTGGAGGAAGTGCGAGTCCTTGAAACAAAAATAGTTATGATGCGAAATATCGTCAAGTCCCTCTAGGATAAAATTAGCAAACTTCCAATCATGTTCAGTTCTTGTACGTAAAATCCTTTTGATACATGAAAGACCCATTTCATGGGTAATTGAACTATATATCGCCTCCACGTCGATAGCCACCAATATCGACATGGGGGCTAATATTACCTCATCTAGAATCTGTAAAAGATGAATCGTGTCCTGGATATATGAGGGCAGGCTCAGAACGTGAGGACGCAAATAATCATCCACTATCACACTGAGGTTTTTTGTTAGACTACCGTTCCCCGAAACTATTGGGTGGCCAGGAGGATCAATTGGATTCTTGTGTAGCTTGGGTAAAGTGTAAAAAGTGGGTATACGCGGAAAAGGTGTATGAATGTATTCCCATTGTCCTTTGTCAATGGCGCCTTTCCAAAAGGCTAGTTCATAAAAATCTTTTTCTAAAGTATTGATGAGACACCGGGGAATCTTTTTATATCAAGCCCTTAAAGCATCTGACCACACCAAAATCGGTGTGATAAGATGATTCCCCAATTTCCCAATGGCGCTGTTTATATCTGGCGAAACTGAAGTCACAAAATGCTCGTAGCCTCCGATTTCTTGGAGATGATTGGAGCCATTCTAGTCTTCAATCAGCTCTATGGTAAGCTGGCGGAAGCAGCAGCTGCATTCTCACGTTCCCCGGTGGGACAGGAGAGCCTGAGAAGACCAGCAACACACTAGTATGTCACTGGTCCTTGTTGGGCATATATTGTAATGTTCTTTTTTTTCATGCAGCCTGTGGGCTAAATGAATAAAAAAGAATCAATCGGTGGGTATGCCCACCATTAGAGAACCTCCCTTCATCCTCCCACAACAATATTGTATCTGGCCCACTGGACCTCCACCAGGCTCTAGGCTCCTGATATTTGAGTAACTACTGAGATATTCAGTCCCTAAAGTAAAAAAACCTTCCAACAGGGACTTGTTTCCCCATGAAAGCTAAACTGTAAAACATAAGAAATTCCTATAGTTATTTTTTGGGCTCCTGTTTCACATTAACTAATGCTATATTTTGAATAGGCGAGTCATACAAACTCTGACAGAAGTAGAATTACATTTTTAAGGCTTTTCTTCTATTTAAGAGTCATTGTTTTGCTTTTAAAAGATGCTGTAATGAGGCCTAGTATTACCAGGAGGTAACCTCATACAATGATGTCCTTTGATCTTAACCACTTCAATGCTGGGCACCTAAACCCCCTTCCTTCCCGGACCAATTTTCAGCTTTCAGTGCTTTTAAAAAAAGACTGAAATTTTTCAAAAACAATGCATTTTTCTTTGTTTCTGTTATAAAATTTTGCAAATAAGTAATTTCTCTTCATAAATTTTGACCAAAAATGATACTGCAAACCAGTTTTAAATACTTCTCTTTAATGAATAAACGTTTTAAAATATTGTCTTTGTTTCTTTTTACGTAACAAAAACTTTTTAAAGTCAGAAAAAAATTTTCGTGACTTTCGACTTTTAACCAGGCCCTTCCTTCCCCCAAATCCACGGGTCGTAACTTCACCAATTCTAGTTTCCTGTAGTAACATACTCCAATGGAGGACCATTATGATCCGGAGTAATGTCGTAGAAAATTTTCGTTTTGTTACTGAGAATTTATCTTCTTTTCGGAATTTTTACATTAAGATGAAGACAGTCTCAAACATACTGAGCGGATAAGTTTTATATCGTAATCAATTACACTTTGTCCTCGGGTTTTTTATTGATATCCTTAAAGAATACAAAATGTCAAATCGAAAGTACCCCTTTGTTCAGGGACAACCTTCCAAAAAAATGAAATCCCTGACTTA
>BLSH010017222.1:844583-869111 GCA_018402905.1 Glandirana rugosa | reverse complement strand
CCGTAACCCTGCCCACTGTGCACCCCATTTTGCTGAATTTTAAAAGCAAACACGCCATTTGTTTGCGCTGCGTTTTGCGCTGGTTTGCGCCACAAAAATAAACGTTTGCGCCGCTTTGGTTTCCGCGATATTGTGCGTTATAGTTGCAGAAACGCCGCCCACTTTGCATAAGGTTTTTATATGGTTCAGGGCAAAGTCCCCCCTTTTCCAGTCACGGCTCATTCCACCAGGGCAGTTAGCACTTCCTGGGCCTTCAGACACCAGGCCTTGGTGTCATAGGTGTGCAAGACGGCTACTTGGGCCTCGGTGAACACTTTTCTTAAGTTTTACATAGTTGATGTGTCAGCATCCGCGGATGCTGCTTTTGGCCGTAAAGTTTTTTACAGGCGTGGCTGGCGCTTCCTGAGAGGATCTGTTGGGTACAGTTGTTATTGTTTACCCACTCCTCTTGAATGACACTGCTTTGGGACATCCCCACTTGTCAATGAAGGGCTGCATCTGTCAGTGAAAGTAAGAGAAAATAGGATTTTATTAAGAACTTACCGTAAAATTCTTTTCTCTGAGTTCACTGACAGACGCAGCACCCACCCCTCTGTGCTGCGTTTGTACGGCTTGTTACGAACTGATATGCTATGCAGAGCTGTGGGGTTATATGCTGGAGTGAGGACGGCCCCCTGGAAGGGGTCAGCTTGCTTTTTTTCTGTTTGCCTAGTCTACTCCTAGTAGGATGTGCATAAACCCCACTTGTCAATGAAGGGCTGCGTCTGTCAGTGAACTCAGAGAAAAGGATTTTACGGTAAGTTCTTAATAAAATCCTATTTTTTGTTATTTTTATAATGAATTAATTGATGCCTTTCTTTTTTACTCTCCTTGTTAAACACTATTTTTAGGCATTTTTTTTAGAATAGCCCCTCAATAGGAGATGTTCTCTTAGAGCGTCTGCTTCAAATTTAAAGATTTTCTCGTCAGTGCAATTACGTTTGATCCATAAGTACTGACTGTACGGAATCAATGCTAGAAGTGGAGCCGGGTAAGAGCTAGATGCATGCAGGATATTGTTACCTGCAGTAGCTTTGCAGAACATTGCGGTTCCTATCCTACCCTCATCATCTTTGCAGATGGTAATGTCTAGAAAAGGGATCGTTTTAGTATCATACAACATTGTAAATGTAAGATTCAATGTATTGATATTTAGTTGGTACAGAAAATCCCGCAGAGTATCTACGGGACCATCCCAGACCATGAAAATGTCATTGATGTAGCGATGCCACATCGTGACATAGCCTGCAAACATTGACATTCTTTCTGACTCAGAGGGTTCTTTCCCACTCCCCCAGGTACAGGTTTGCATACGATGGGGCACAACAAGTCCCCATAGCAACCCCCTGCATCTGGAGGAAGTGCGAGTCCATTAAACAAAAATAGTTATGATGCGAAATATTGTCAAGTCCCTCTATGATAAAATTAGCAAACTTCCAATCATGTTCAGTTCTTGTACGTAAAATCCTTTTTGATACATGAAAGACCCATTTAATGGGTAATTGAACTATATAGCGCCTCCACATCGATAGCCACCAATATCGACGTGGGGGCTAATATTACCTCATCTAGAATTTGTAAAAGATGAATCGTGTCCTGGATATATGAGGGCAGGCTCAGAACGTGAGGACGCAAATAATCATCCACTATCACACTGAGGTTTTTTGTTAGACTACCATTCCCCGAAACTATTGGGCGGCCAGGAGGATCAATTGGATTCTTGTGTAGCTTGGGTAAAGTGTAAAAAGTGGGTATACTCGGAAAAGGTGTATGAATGTATTCCCATTGTCCTTTGTCAATGGCGCCTTTCCAAAAGGCTAGTTCATAAAAATCTTTTTCGAAAGTATTGATGAGACGCCGGGGAATCCTTTTATACCAAGCCCTTAAAGCATCTGACCACACCAAAATCGGTGTGATAAGATGATTCCCCAATTTCCCAATGGCGCTGTTTATATCTGGCGAAACTGAAGTCACAAAATGCTCGTAGCCTCAGATTTCTTGGAGATGATTGGAGCCATTCTAGTCTTCAATCAGCTCTATGGTAAGCTGGCGGAACCAGCAGCTGCATTCTCACTTTCCCCCGGTGGGACAGGAGAGCCTGAGAAGGCCAGCAACATACTAGTATGTCACTGGTCCTTGTTGGGCATACATTGTAATGTTCTTTTTTTTCATGCAGCCTGTGGGCTAAATGAATAAAAAATAATCAATCGGTGGGTATGCCCACCATTGGAGAACCTCCCTTCATCCTCCCACTTCTAATGGTGGGCATAGCCACTTTTTAAAAAAATATATACTGGAGCATAGGGGCAATCCGCCCCAATTTCCACCCACTGCCCCTATGCTCTGGTATATTTGCTCTTTTATTAACTGTGGTGGTGAAATCACCTCCAACAGCGCTGGAGTCGCTGCTTTATATATGGTGGGAGCAAACGCTATTGCTGTCACCCTAAATAAATCAGCACTGCAGCTGGCACACCTGAAAATCAAATAAAGATTAATAAAAAAATAATATTCCTGCTAAGAATAAAAAAATAATAAAACGTTACATAAAAACATTGCATACCTGCAAAAAACTCAATAAACCGCAACCAAACATTACAGATATGCATAAACAACAATAGAGCAATAGAAAGAGAATAGAAATAGAAAAACAAGAAACGTACAACTGTTTTTGGTTTTTATTTTTTTACTTTTTTTGGTTTTTAGAACTTTTTTTTTTTTTCAATAACAATGAACAGTAAATGTTAGGGTCTCCAAAAATGTGGTGACATCTTTGGAGACCCTGTGAAAGTGTGTCCTATTCCTGTGTAGTGCTGTTCCCTACGCTAATACTCAACTAGTGAATGGTAGCGCTCAAAACAGTCACTGATGCAGAGACCAGGCTGGCCCAAACAGGTGGAGCAATAATATCAGGTGTCACGCATGTATCCGCGTCGTCGGCTGACACAACATCTTTTTTTGGGAGTATTGGTAGGGGTACCAGGGATGGCATGTGGATGTGGATAATGCCGTCCATGCAGCCGGCTCACTGCACATGGATCGGGAACTTGGGGTGCAGAACCATCTGGATACAGAAGGGCTCTGATGATCTCTTCCTGGAATTGCAGGAGAGGTCCAGTCAGTCCTGACGCTTTGTATAGCACAAAAGCGTTCAGCAAAGCCAATTGAAATAAGCAAACAGACACTTTTTTGTACCAGCGTCTGGACTTAGGGGCAATTAAGTACGGCGCCAATAACTGGTCGTTGAGGTCCACCCCTCCCATATTTTGGTTATGTTCGTGGACACAGAGGGGTTTCTCCACAACACCAGTCGCTGTTCTAATTTGGACAGCCGTGTCTGCATGAATGGAGGAAAGAACAAAAACATCCTTTGCATCCCTCCACTTCATCGCGAGCAAATTACCACATCTCAAGCAGGCTCTCTCCCCCCGGCTAAGTCAGGAATCTACCAGCCATTGGTTGTAGCCCCGGCGATTAAGTCGCACAATGCCACTTGCACAAATTTGGTGATCAAGTAAGTGACTAAAAAGTGGCACGCTTGTGTAATAATTGTCCACGTACAAATGGTACCCTTTTCCGAATAAGGGTGACACCAAGCTCCACACAATTTTGCCAGCACTCCCCATGTAGTCTGGGCATCCTTCTGGCTCTACGTGGTTATCTTTGCCCTCATAAACCATAAAACTACATGTATAGCCTGTGGCACTGTCACAGAGCTTATACATCTTGACCCCATATCTGGAATGCTTCCTGGGGATGTACTGTTTGAAAGCAAGACGTCCAGCAAATTTAATCAGGGACTCATCAACGCACACAACTTGGTTGGGAATAAAATGTGCTGCGAATTGCTGGTTGAAGTGGTTTATGAGGGACTGAATTTTGTAGAGCCGGTCAAATTCAGGGTCCCCATATGGACGACCGAGTTCATTGTCACTGAAGTGCATGAACCGCAGAATTTGCTCGTATCGTGTCCTGGCCATGGAAGCAGAGAAGACATACATATGATGAATTGAGTCATTGGACCAATATAACCGCAGTTCAGGTACTTTATGTATGCCCATGTTGAGGGTAAGGCCCAGAAAGGTCTTAAATTCGGAAACCGTAATTGGTTTCCCATTTCTGGCTAGTGACAAATGGGGATTAGCGGCGATGTATTGACCAGCATATAAATTGCTTTCGTCCACAATAGATCTATAGAGATCTTCGGGGAAATACAGCGAAAAAAAATCAATGGCCCTAAAGTCAACTGTATTCACCTGAATTCCAGGTTGGGCAGTGAATGGGGGAATTACGGGCGCTGCATCAGTGGTGGGTTGCCAATCAGGTTTTGCAAGCACGTCAGGAAGGACACTATGGGCTCTGCGGGCCTGTGTTCGTCTTCGTGGCTGTGGGGCATTACTTGTGCTAGACACACCAGCTTGAACTGCACTTATGGGACTCACCACGTCACCAAGTGTTACTGCAGTGCTGGTTGTATGACCAGGATGTACTAGGCCGCTGGTGCTTGCCAGGTCACCAGAAGGAGTAGCAGCACTAGTATTGGCTCTCTGCTCCATACGAGAGCCCTGCGGTTCATGCACCTCAGCGACAGCTAAACGGGATCTGGTATGCCTGTCCTTAGCAGACACCACCCAGTCGTCAGAGCTATCTGTCATGGAGCCTCTGTCGTATAGTAACTCGTATGGTGGGTCTGAATCTCACAGTGAGGCTTCCCCATCGCTCTCATCTGTCATACTCACCAACGCTTAGGCCTCATCACTAGTGTACCTCGGATTAGACATGGCCTCTAAATTTATAGGTACACAAGTGTGAATCGCAGGCAAAAAAGTGCACCTGGTTGTCAGAGCCTGTGTCAAGTCGCTACCAAAATCCCTGTCAGATTTCGCAGGGATCGGGCGTGATCTCTGCGAACGCTGCAGATATGTGTTCTGTGTTTTGTAAGTGACAGCGATCTATTGATCCTGCACTTGGGTGGGCTGGGCAGAGAGGCTAAACACAGGTGCTAGCAGGTATCTGGGCTAATCCCACTAACGCTGCATATTTTTTTTAGGGGTTCAAGGGGTTAAAAACTTTATTGGGGGAGCAAGTGGGGGTTATGTAAACCTACCTAGGCCTAATACTACCTACCCTAACACTGATTTAGTGTCACAAGGGTCACAAGTACAGAGATCGGTAAAAATCAGCTCACTGCACTATATGACACTGTGACAGGGGGTGACAGCACTGAAAGGGTTAACTGGGGGGCGATCAGGGAGTTAAAATGTGCCTAACTTTACTGGTGTCAGTGTGGTGTTGGTGCAACTCAAGTTTCTGATGTCTCTCTCGCCTCTGCAATGGAGAAGAAAGCAGAGTGGGGAGATTACATCACTTCCCCTGCCTGTGTTTACATTTCACAGACAGGGAAAGGCACCCCATTCGCCGGACCGATCAACAGGAATAGATCAAATTCCATTGGTCTATTCCTGTTGACTGAGCGGTCCTGTATCGAATGGGACCTCTGTGACCTCGCTGGGGGTGCGCGCCGCGATCGCTGCCTATTTACGGCGATTCGCGGGACACGTCCACACTGCGGCAATAAATATACTGTGCGCAGTGTGGAACTGGTTAAGCTGGCTAACTGAATCAAAGTAGTCCCTCTCTGGCCATACCCTAACTACACTATACTAATCTACACTACACTACATTACACTAATCTACATTAAAGTGGATGTAAACCCACCACCCACCCAGCATAAACTAATGACACAGACACTGGGCCTCGCTCCACTCTGCGGCCTGCCGGGCCGCTGCCCTCCCGGGCCTCGCTCCACTCTGCGGCCTGCTGGGCCGCTGCCCTCCCGGGCCTCGCTCCACTCTGCGGCCTGCCAGGCCACTGCCCTCCCGGGCCTCGCTCCACTCTGCGGCCTGCCGGGCCGCTGCCCTCCTGGGCCTCGTTCCACTCTGCGCCCTGCCGGGCCGCTGCCCTCCCGGGCCTCGCTCCACTCTGTGCCCTGCCGGGCCTCGCTCCACTCTGCGCCCTGCTGGGCCGCTGCCCACCCGGGCCTCGCTCCAGTCTGCACCCTGCTTGGCCTCTGCCCTCACTGGCCTTGCTCCACTCTGCTCCCTACCGGGCCTCTGCCCTCCCGGGCCTCGCTCCACTCTGCGTCCTGCCAGGCCTCTCTCCCTCGCCTCCTTGCCCCTCCCAGCCAGTCTACCCCACCTCCTTGCCCTATCAGGACACGTTACCCCACCTCCTTGCCCTACCGGTGCACGCTACCCTGCCTCTGTGTCTTACCAGACCACACTTCCCCGCACCCTACCCTAATCTACATAAATATATATACAAATATATAGCTTTATAGAGCTAAAACAAATTACATTTTATGTTTCTTTTTTTGTCTTGTTTATATTGGAATGTGCACTATACTATACCACATAGGAGCAAGGTGGTCTTGTGGATGTTTCAGCGGATGTCATCCGATGTTAGGGATCTAAAGAAACAGAAAAGATGTTACACGAAGACCACATTGGCATAGCCAAATTCATCAGTCTCGTAGAAAAACCCAACGTTGATGAAGTCTCCATCGCTGATGGTGAGTATCTCCCAAATGACGAACTTCCGGTGCTCTCTTGGGTATCCATCCTGTGGAAGAAAAAAATCAATTACTGCTCTGCATAGAGGGCAGGTATTGCTTTGCTCCCTCCATGTACCTATGCAGATTGAATGAAATTGGTGGGAGCAGGGTAGGATTGTAGATTCCCCCACTTCAATTTCATTCAAACAGATGGTACATGTGGGCAGCTCTTGATACTCCCTGGCTGGTGGTCTGGCTGGTGCTGGCTGATCCCTTGGCAATCTACTTCTATTGGCCCTAGCGTTCTCCCGTTGCTCTCGGAGAGCTGTCCTAGACCGCGTGCGTTGTGCCAGGCCGCTGCCCTCCTGGGCCTCGCTCCACTCTGCGCCCTGCCGGGCCGCTGCCCTCCTGGGCCTCGCTCCACTCTGCGTCCTGCCGGGCCTCTCTCCCTCGCCTCCTTGCCCCTCCCAGCCAGTCTACCCCACCTCCTTGCCCTACCAGGGCACGCTACCCCACCTCCTTGCCCTACCAGTGCACGCTACCCCGCCTCTGTGTCCTACCGGACCACACTTCCCCGCGCCCTACCCTAATCTACATAAATATATATACAAATATACATCTTTATAGATCTAAAACAAATTACATTTTTTGTTTCTTTTTTGTCTTGTTTATATTGGAATGTGCACTATACTATACCACATAGGAGCAAGGTGGTGTTGTGGATGTTTCAGCGGATGTCATCCGATGTTAGGGATCTAAAGAAACATAAAAGATGTTACACGAAGACCACATTGGCATAGCCAAATTCATCAATCTCGTAGAAAAACCCAACGTTGATGAAGTCTCCATCGCTGAGGGTGAGTATCTCCCAAATGACGAACCTCCGGTGCTCTCTTGGATGTCCATCCTGTGGAAGAAAAAAATCAATTACTGCTCTGCATAGAGGGCAGGTACTGCTTTGCTCCCTCCATGTACCTATGCAGATTGAATGAAATGGGTGGGAGCAGGATAGGATTGTAGATTCTCCCAATTCAATTTCATTCAAACAGATGGTACATGTGGGCAGCTCTTGATACTCCCTGGCTGGTGGTCTGGCTGGTGCTGGCTGGTTCCTTGGTGATCTACTTCTATTGGACCTAGCGTTCTCCCGTTGCTCTTGGAGAGCTGTCCTAGACCGTGTGCGGTGTGCAATGGGGGAATCCATGCCTGTAAGAACAATGGCAGAGATTTCAGAATTTCTGTTATGTAACCATTTCTATCACAATTTTGGTCTTTTAATGACTGTAGCAAGTGTCAAATTTTTAACAGATCTCATGTGTCACAGGTGACTGTCTCATAGATAAACCTGAAAATTGGAGACTTCGTTATTCTCACGGAAGAATGTTTTTTTACTTTAATACGTTCTCTGCACTGAGGGAAAAATACCTTCTGCCTGCTACTCCTACCCTAATACTTAAAGTGGTTGTAAAGTCAGAAGGCTTTTTTTTTTATCTTAATGCAGTCTATGCATTAAGATAAATAGCCTTCTGTGTGCAGCAGCCACCCCAGCACCCCTTAATACTTACCTGAAGTCCCTCTAGATCCAGCGATGTAGGAATGTCTCGGCTACCTGGGACCCCCCTCCTCATTGGCTACGACAGCAGCACGCGACATTGGCTCTTTGCTTTCAAACAAAGTCAGTCAGGCAATGAGAATAGAAAGGGGGTGGGGCCGCAGCTCCATGTCTGAATGGACACACGGAGCTGTGACTCGGCTTGGGCGCCCACATAGTAAGCTACTTGTTTTGGGGGCACTCGATAGGAGGGAGGGGCCAGGAGCCCCAAAGAGGGACCCAAAAAGAGGAGGATTGGGGCTGATCTGTGCAAATCCATTGCGCAGAGGAGGTAAGTGTAACTAGTTTATTATTTTTAATAAAAGAAAATGAGGCTTTACAGACACTTTAAACTTGATCTCAATCCAGAGTTGTGCACTAGTTCAGAGGCTCTCTCTGCCCTCTCCCTCCTCATTGGCTAAGAGAGCAGCTGGAGATGTTGGCTCCTGTTGCTGTCGAGCACAGTCAGTGAGAAGGGCGTTGCTGAGCTATGATCTGTATTGACACGCACAGCTGACTCAAGAGCAAGCTTATACATGTACCCCCATAGCAAGAGTCATGCTGTGCAGGCACTCAGCAAGACCAAGGAGCCAGGGATGCTAGCAGTGGACCAAAAAGAGGATTGGGGATGCTGTGTGGAAAAGCATTGCACAGAGCAGGTAAGCATGACTTGTTTTTGTTTTAAAGATAAAAAAATTAGCTTTTGATTTACTTTAATAGTCAGGGTCTTGCATAAGACCAATCGTGACTAGGTAAATATTGAAATTAAGCCTTCCTAATCTTCCATTCACGGAGAGAGCAATTTCATTTTAGTACACCGTATTTTTTTCCTAAATATAAAAGATGTTTCGTCAAGTGAATTGATGCCATATGTCTAGGCCTCATGCACACTGGAAGTTTTTACTCAGTTTCGCCGCCATTTCGCGGTGTATCACCACCATTTTGCCTGAGCCGCATCTGGCGGCCATTTTGTCATAGCCTCGGCCATTTTAATGGCTTGTTTGGCCTCTTGTGACCGATCGGCTGCAATTTTGCCATTGTCGCGGCCCTTTTTAACATGTGCTTTGGCCTCTTGTGACCGCTCGGTGGCCATTTTTGGTTTTTCTCTTCCTGATCAGCGGTGCACACACAGCGGCAGCAGCTTGGCAGTAGCAGACAGCACACCTACAGTGACTGTGGAGGGCATACAAAACAGCAAGTATAACTGACTTCTCCCTGGGGTGTCAGTGGCAGCGGTGCAGAGTCCTCCTGGGCATATCCTGGTCGCTCTGTGGGGCAGCATTGTGGGGGTGTCATGGCCCATAGGCCTTCAAAGTGGTCCGGTGGTGCAATGGCAGCTGACCTGCGGGTTCTTTTCTGGAAGGGTCCGCAGAAGCGCTAGCTGCGCTGGGACCTCTGGTTCCCCTGGATCAGCTAACATCCATTTGGGAGAGTTTTTCGCCCGGGGGGTACCGAGCCGTGCCAAGGGGGTGACTAAAAAGCGTCCACCCCCTCCTCCTTCTGAGGAGGAATCTGAAACGGAAGGGGGCTCTGTGGTCACAGGGACCCCCGTGGAGCTTTTCGGATGGTGAATTGGAGCCCTCAGACGGTGAGGAGCACCAGGGGGCTTCAGTGGCATGCAAAAGGGTGTTAGTGGCCTCCCTGAACACCAACATCCGTGAGTCGTTGCGACTGGACCAGACTGGGGAGTCGCAAGAGCCTACCTGCATTTGTGGGTCTTTTAAACCGACACGGACCCCTAAGGTGTTTCCTTATGTCCAATTTTTTGACCAGTTTGTGTATAAGGAATGGCAGCGTCCACAGAATTCCTGTTCTTTGCCCAAACATTTCTCTGTGCGCTATCCTTCTGAGGACAGCCTTTTGAAGAAGTGGGCATCCCCCGCAGTGGACCCTCTGGTGGCTCGCCTGAATAAGGCGACGGCCATTCCGTTGGAGGGGTCAACATCCTTTAAGGATCCGGCCGATAGATGGACGGAGGCGGTGTCCAAGGCATTGTTCTTGGTGGCGGGGACAGCCATGGTGGCGCAGTCGCTCACAGAATGCGCGACGCAGTTGCACAATGATTTGGGCTGCAGGTGCTCCCCTGAGGCTTGCAGCGGGCAGACCACCTGGTGCAGGGTCTCCGTTACCTATGTGACGCAGCTTTGGACCTGCTCACTATGCTGTCAAAGATGTCTGTTTTTGCAGTCATTATCAGACGGTTATTGTGGTTGCGTGTTGGTCGGGTGGGTGTCTTTTCGGGGAGCAACCAAGGGGAAGAGTATTTTTCTTCAAGAACCCAAGCGGCAGGATTACCGCCGTAGGCCGAGGCCTTCATGCTCGGGCCAGAAGCGTTTTTTTTTTTCGTCCGCCCGGATTCAGCGGGCAAGGGCTCACGGCCCGGCAAGTCTGCCACGGGGTCCGGCAAGCGGTCCTGGCAGCACAAGCCCGATAAGACTGAGGACAAGTCCTCTGCATGATGGGTTGTCCCTGCCCGACTCTTGGGTGGGGGCCGGCTTCTGGGGTTCGCAGACCGGTGGACCGCCCGCATCTCCGATCAGTGGGTGCGGGAAGTGGTGTCCTCTGGGTACAGGATAGAGTTCAGTACTTTACCCCAGACAGGTTTTTCCCATCAAACTTGAGGCTCCCTCCTGGGCGCCGGGAAGCTCTGCTGGGGACTGTTCAGATGCTGTCCGAACAAGGGGTAATTGTGCCGGTCCCTCCGTTGGAAAGGTTCCACGGCTTCTATCCGAACCTCTGTGGTTCCCTGAAAAGGTGAGGTCAGGCCAGTTCTGGACCTGAAAGCGCTCAATCACTTTGTGAGAGCACGGAAATTCAGGTTGGAATCAGTCCGCTCGGTCGTTGCCGCCCTTTACCAAGGTACTTCATGGCGTCTCTGGACATCAGGGACGCTTATCTTCATGTTCCCATTTGTCTCCGGCATCAGCGTTTCCTGCGCTTTGCGGTAGGGGATATACATTACCAATTTGTGGCACTTCCCTTCAGTCTGGCCTTGGCTCCTCGGGTCTTCACCAAGCTGTTGGCTCCAGTGCTGGCTCTATTGAGGCAGAGAGACATTGCTGTGGTAGCATACCTCGACGATCTGCTCCTGCGAGCGGAGTCAGCTTCGGCTCTGGAGGACAATGTTGCTATCACCATGGCCTCGATGAGAGACTTCGGCTGGCTGATCAACCTGCAGAAGTCGACATTGACCCCGTCCTGTCGTCTGGAATATCTGGGTCTAAGTTCGGACACGGAGCAGGCAAAGGTGTTCCTACCTCCGGCCAAGTGGCTGACGCTATAAGCAGCGGTGCGAATCCTGCTGTCACGTCGGTGGTCCTCCTTACGGTTTTGTATGCGGGTGTTGGGGCTCATGGTCTCGGCCTTCGAGGAGATACCGTACGCCCAGAGTCACACTCGGCTCCTGCAGCGAGCGATCCTGTTATGGTGGGACAAGTCTCCGTTGTCCCTGGACCAGCTGATCAAATTGGATCATCAAACCAGGGGGTCATTGACCTGGTGGCCCCGGCATTGACTTTGGGAAAGTCGTTCCTTCCCCTGAATTGGTCGATAGTCACAATGGACGCCAGCCTATCGGGTTGGGGAGGGGTCCTGGGGCAGTTGTCTGCTCAGGGCCGTTGGTCGACGCAGGATTGCGCCTTCCAATAAATCTGTTGGAGCTGAGGGCAATCAGGCTCTCTCTCTCCCACTGGTCGGCAAGGCTGCGCTGCCTCCCGGTTCGGGTTCAGTCGGACAACGCCATGGCGATGGTGTATGTGAACCATCAGGGCGGAACAAGGAGCTCGGCAGCAGCTGTGGAGGCGGCCCACATTCTGAGATGGGCAGAACTTCACGTGCCGGCAATCTCCGCCATCTACATCCCGGGCGTAGAAAACTGGCAAGCGGACTTTCTCAGTCGCCAGACTCTGGATCAGGGGGAATGGTCTCTGCATCCAGAAGTGTTCCTCCAGATTTGCAAACGGTGGGGCACGCCAGACATGGACCTAATGGCGTCCAGGTTAAATCACAAGGTGCAGACCTTTGTGTGCAGGACAAGGGATCCGTTGGCAGCCGCCACGGACGCACTAGTCGCACCTTGTTCCCGGTACAGGCTTTCCTCCTCTCAAGCTTCTACCGCGGCTCCTGCGCAGAATAAAAGCGGAGGGAATCCCGACAATCCTGCTGGCTCCGGATTGGCCTTGGTACACCGACGTGGTGCGGATGGTAACAGACGTTTCCTGGCAGCTCCTGCTTCGCAAAGATCTGCTGTCACAGGGACCCATCCTGCACCCTGCTTTACCCTCGCTGGCTTTGACGGCTTGGCTATCGAGTCCCAGGTGCCGAGGGATAGGGGCGTTTCTGTCTCTGTGATCCCTACCATGCTTAAGGCGCGTAAGTGTTTTTCGCACAAGATATATCATCGCACCTGGAAGGCTTATATTGCCTGGTGTGAGGCGGGGGGGTTGAAACCCCCGCTCTTTCTCTATATCCCGGGTGCTGGCATTCTCGCAGCAAGGCCTGGATAACAAATTGGCTTTGAGTACACTCAAGGGTCAGATTTCGGCTCTGGCGTTTCTTTCAACGTCCTTTAGCTACGCATTCTTTGATACGTACATTTGTACAGGGTGTACGTCATGTAGCTCCTCAGGTACGGTCGCCGTTGGCACTGTGGGATTTCAATTTAGTACTTTCCGTACTGCAGAAACCGCCATATGAGAAAATTATGGATATTCCCTTACAATTGCTGTCACAAAAGGTGGCTTTTTTGGTGGCCATTACATCCGCTAGGCGTGTGTCTGAGTTGGCGGCTTTGTCATGTAGGTCTCCCTACTTGGTCCTTCATAAGGATAAGGTGGTGCTGCGCCCTTTTCCTTTGTTCCTACCGAAGGATGTTTCCTCTTTTCACATTAATGAAGCATTGTTCTCACTTCATTGTGTCCACACCCGTCTCATCCCAAGGAGATTGCTTTGCATTCTTGAATGTATTAAGGGCTCTGCGGGTGTATTCGTCGGCTACAGCTTCTTTTCGGAAGTCTGAGGCTTTCAGACACCAAGCCTCGGTGTCTCAGTGTGCATGGGCCTCGGTGCATACTTTTGTTAAATTTTTACAAGGTGATGTGTCAGCAGCCACGGATGCCGCTTCTGGCCGCAAAGTTTTGCAGGCGGCGGTATAGGCGCGGCTGGCGCCTCCTGAGAGGATTCTGTTGGGTACAGTTATTGTTTACCCACCCCTCTTGTTGGACACTGCTTTGGGACGTCCCCATGTGTCATGAATAGAGGCTGCGTCTGTCAATGAACGTAAGAGAAAATAGGATTTTATTAAGAACTTACCGTAAAATCCTTTTCTCTGAGTTCATTCACAGACGCAGCACCCACCCCTCTGTGTTGCATTTGTACGGCTTGTTATGAACTGATATGCTATGCAGAGCTGAGGGGTTATATGCTGAGTGAGGACAGCCCCCTGGGAGGGGTCAGCTTGCTTTTTTTCTTTTTGCCTAGTCTACTCCTAGTAGGATGTGCATAAACCCCATGTGTCATGAATAGAGGCTGCGTCTGTCAATGAACTCAGAGAAAAGGATTTCACAGTAAGTTCTTAATAAAATACTATTTTTACGGCGCCTTTGCTTTTCTGAATGAGTCAGTGATCACTCACTCTGTCCATTCATAGCTGTCACTGAGCATCATAAACTGTGTTTGTGATGCTTCAGTTTAGGAATGGAGAGAAGCTGCTGTCTCCTGTCCATTCATCTCCAGTGCAGCTGAGGCTGCTGAGCAAAGGGACTGGGGAATATGAGTTCAAAAGGGAGATGTCAGGGGTCTGTTAAGATATATCTCACCAAAGCCCCCAAACAGGGCTGATAAAAATATAAATAAAAATCGGCCTAACACATTAGTCCCAAAAATCGGCATCATATATCGGCCATCGGCCGCCCTGATTTCTGAATATCGGCATCGGCTAGAGAAAAACCCATATCGGTCTA
This sequence comes from Glandirana rugosa, assembly GCA_018402905.1. Classification (NCBI taxonomy): domain Eukaryota; kingdom Metazoa; phylum Chordata; class Amphibia; order Anura; family Ranidae; genus Glandirana; species Glandirana rugosa. The sequence continues at coordinate 854,967 of BLSH010017222.1, read as the reverse complement.
CCTCTACTTTACACAGGAGGTCTGGTGCTATAATTACTGACCATAATTTGATGTTTGCGTTGATTCCTCACATGTGTGAAATGATCGCTGTTTGTATGCAGGGCCAACGTGTGCGTTCGCCTTTGCGCATGGGGGGGTTCGAAGGATGTTTTGGTTGGGGTTTCGGGGGATGTATGCTCATAGCTTCCTGTTAACTAGATCATAGAGATGGACAGAGTGATTCCAATCTTTGTCCGCCTCTATGATCAGTCAGTGGAAGCACCAGCTGGATGATTGTGTTTCCCGGTGGGAAGGGAAGGCCCATGAGAGGGGGGGTCCCCTCCAGCTGCTTGGAAAAGCGATACAGTGGCTAGTTAGACACTCGGATTGCTTTTATAAGAGAGCCGACCATCAGCTCTAAACACTTCCCTGCAGAAGGTCTAATTGTAAGAACTTCTTGCCTGGTGCCTGGTACTGATGTGTCCTGGGCATCAAGCAATAGGAATTGAACATCCCTGTTGCAGTGTATGGGTGGTTTTAGTATTTACAGAAGCAAAAGTCAGCAGTGGCAACTTTCATTCCTCTTCCAGTAGAAGGATGTCACCAGCACACCAGGGATTCCTCAAAAGGGTCCACAGCTTTGTTTCACATGGTCACGCAAAACAGACAACATTTCGGAGCCACACAGGGTCCCTTCGCCAGGCAAGTGACCATGTGAAATAAAGCTGTGGAACCTTTTGAGAAATCCTTGATGTGCTAGTGACATCCTTCTACTCACTGCTTAATGTAGCACCAAATCTAATAGAAATAAAACAGATGAAAGTCCATAGGATGGTCCATATAGGACAAGCGCAACCCCAGTGGTGAGAGTGTCCTATCTTCTCACTGTGCACAAATCATGACAGAATGAGCCACCACCAATAAGATTGGCCCTTCACCTCATATTTTCGACCTGCATAAGGTCACAGAGCCTGTGGGTACACTCCAGGGATCTATTAATAGTCACAGCTCCAATACGAGATCCATCAACAAATAGCCATCCATATAAAAGAAGGAATAGATCTAATGCTCTCCATTTCATAATTTATTTAACCACTTCAGCCCCGGAAGGATTTCCAGCTTTAGGACCGGAGCCCTTTTTGCGATTCGGCACTGCGTCGCTTTAACTGAAAATTGCGCGGTCGTGCGACGTTGTACCCAAACGAAATTTGCGTCCTTTTTTTCCCACAAACAGAGCTTTCTTTTGGTGGTATTTGATCACCTATGCGTCATTTCTGATCGCCGCTATAAACAAAAGAAGAGCGACAATTTTGCAAAAAAACCCCAAATTTCTTACTTTTTGCTAAAATACAAATCCAAAAAAAAAATATAAAAAAACATTTTTTTCATCGGTTTTGGCCGATTTATATTCTTCCTCATATTTGCGATAAAAAAAATTGCAATCGGCGTTTATTGATTGGTTTGCGCAAAAGTGGTCGCGTTTACAGATGATGAGAATTCATTTTTGGGGTTTTTTTTTTTTTTTTACTAGTAATGGCGGCGATCTGCGATTTTTTTTTTTTTGTGGTACTGCGATATTTCAGCGGACATGTCGGACTATTTTGACACTTTTTTGGGACCATTGGCATTTATACAGCGATCAGTGCTATAAAAATGCACTGATTACTGTGTAAATGCCATTGGCAGTGAAGGGGTTAACCTGCAGGGGGCGCTCTAAGGGTTAAGTATGTTCCCTGGGCGTGTTCTAACTGTAGGGGGACTGTACTGGCTGGGGAAGGGAAGTGGTCACAGCCTTCGTATACAGGAAGGCTGTGATCACAGCCCTTCCCCCTCACACAGAGCCGAGGTCCGTGTTTACTTACACGGACCTCCGCTCCTTCGGTCTGGGGGGGCCATCGCGGGTAGCCGGCGGCAATCGAAGCCGCCGCACCCGCTCCCTGGCCCTCCCCGAACACAGTGAGCGCACGCGCGCGCTCACTAGGCTCGTGAGCGCGGCCGCCGTCATATGACGGCGATTTGCGCTCACGAGCCACCTTGCCGCCGTCAATTGCCGATCGGCGGTCGGCAAGGGGTTAAAAATAAATAAAATAGTTTTACACTCACATGCAGATGCACTCAATACCGAGTGCTGGCGTTCAAACAGTTTGACTAGCGTCCTAGTCCTATAAACATGGCCGCGGATGACGTCACTACAGGCCCCTCCTCCTTCCTTACATGTTACGTTCCCACCGGCACTTCGTCAGCGGAATCCTGTGGAGTAACAAGTTGTAAAAGATAGAATTAGCAGGACCAGAGGACCAGCAGGGTGAGCCTATGCAGACCACACACACGTGTTGGCTGTGGCAGGAACTTTGTAACTTCTGTCTTCCAGGAACAGAGCCTGGTCGTCCCTTCTCCGGAATACTATCTTACAAAGCCTGTACTGTGCATTGCGGAGCTCAGTGGTGATAGAAAATCTCTAGATCCCGAGAGGAGTGAACTGTTTGAATTGGACACAAATATAGCTGATCTGAAAAATATCCTAGAAAAACGCCAGGCTAGTTTGTTTGCTTGATTAAATCCATTAAAATGTTGAGAAGCTGCAGTTCTCCTGAATGCTGAAACGTATATATATGGAGGAAATTACATCAGCACATCCAGTGTACTGCAGTTGGGGTTTTCAAACTTCACTCTGGGCATCAGAAAGAAATTGTGCCCTCCCACACTGCAAGAGTTAAATGTTTGTGTTAAAGCGGAGTTCTACCCAAAAGTGTAACTTACACTTTAAGTACTGGTGCCCCCTGACATTGGCATGTCATTTTTTTTTTGGGGGGGGGGTAACGGGTGTGCCAAGTTTTGACAGGTACCCAGCTCCCATTTCCACTCCTGGCGCTGCAGCGCCGAGAGCGGAAGTTCACCTCTCCCCCTCCCTTCCTGCAATCTTCTGGGACACGTGAAAGGTCCTATAAGATCGCCCGGCCATTCATAACGTGCAGCCACAGCCAGCCTCCCATACTTGCAATGCCGGCGCCACAGAGAGGAGTGAGGCTTCGGCCAGCAGCACCGTTGAACAGGTGAGTGTCTGTTTATTAAAAGTCAGCAGCTACACTTTTTGTAGCTGCTGACTTTTAAATGGGTGGAACTCCGCTTTAAGTGTTCCACCACTCCCAAAACCACATTGCATCTTTGCAACTCCCCAATCTATATAAAAAAATGTGTATAACCCCCATCTTCTCCTTTTTAATATGATTTTCTCTTGCTTCAGCCTGCCGAATGATGGGCAAATGTTTTTCGTCTGCTCCAACAGCCATCCGGGATGTCCATTTCAGATGTCCCAGGCTGTATCGGCCTACATAGCATGGTTATAGGAGGGCAGACCAGGCAGTGTGTCTTGAGGGGGCTGGCTACATAAACCTGGAAGTGACAGACAGTTCTTGATGTAAGGTGAGGGAGCCCCATATCTCTAGGTGATGATTTACAGCAGGACAATGCTGTATTTGCTAGGTATGTTTGAACATAACCAAACAAAAAAGGTAAGGGGGTTAAAAGCAAAATTAACTGCATGGGCAGGGCATGCAATGCCTCTTCTTCAACCTAGGGGTGGAAGTATAGGCTGTAATACTTATTCCTTGCTCCTACCTCTACACCTAATGGACATTCATTGCAGTGCAGGGGTCACTCCTGCAAGAGTAATGTTTTTTCTGTTTCCCAAAGTGAGGCTTTAAAGCAGTAGTAAACCCGCACCAAAAAAAAAAAAACACGCAAAATAATAGCATAATGTGTTAGTATGCATGGCATACTAGCACATTATGAAATACCTTCAGATCGATGCCCTCGCAGCCCGACACGATCAGTGCTGAGGGAGTGGACATGATGTCCCTCTTCTTTCTTCTGGGTACGCACGGGGAGCTCTTGGTTCCGGCAGCGAGCTGATTTTTCGGCAGCCTCTGCCAGATCATCAGAGCGCATGTGCCATGACATCAGGTGACTGCATGCAGAGCGAATATCTCCTAAACCATTCAAGTTTAGGAGATATTCATTTTACTTACAGGCAAGCCTATAGGCTTACCTATAGGTAGAAATCACATTAGGGGGTATACAACTGCTTTAAATTGTGATCCTATTCTTTACTTTAGCGGAGCTGGCCTCCAGTAGGAGGTGGGCTGTTCTTACCAGTGGCCTCTGTGTTTCAGAAATTAAAGCAGAATGGAGGAAAGGGCATGGGAGCATCTTTGGCCCCCTCATCTCTCCCGTTGACATTGATAAGTACTGCAAAAAGCACAGACAAACTGCCTTGTTTGCGTTGCCTGTACTGGCATAGACTTTTTAGACCTCAACTACCTTCCTTGTACAGTGACAGGTCCGTGTACAGCTTTGAACAATTGCACTGCCCTCCTGGTTTACCGCAGGAGCAACAATATTGTATCTGGCCCACTGGACCCCCACCAGGCTCTAGGCTCCTAATATTTGAGTATCTACTGAGATATCCAGTCCCTAAAGTAAAAAAAACTTCCACCAGGGGCTTGGTTTCCCCATGAAAGCTAAACTGTAAAACATAAGAAATTCCTATAGTTTATTTTTTGGGTTCCTGTTTCAAATTCACTAATGCTATATTTTGAATAGGCTAGTAATACAAACTCTGACAGAAGTAGAATTACATTTGTTAAGGCTTTTATTCTATTTAAGAGTCATTGTTTTGCTTTTAAAAGATGCCGTAATGAGGCCTAGTATTACCAGGAGGTAACCTCATACAATGATGTCCTTTGATCTTAACCACTTCAGTACTGGGCACTTAAACCCCTTTCCTTCCCGGACCAATTTTCAGCTTTCAGCGCTTTTAAAAAAAGACTGAAAAATTTCAAAAACAATGCATTTTTCTTTCTTTCTGTTATAAAATTTTGCAAATAAGTAATTTCTCTTCATACATTATGACCAAAAATGATACTGCTACATTTCTTTGGTAAAAATAACCCAAATCGGAGTTTATTTGGTGTTGGCGGACAGACAGATGTGACAGGGACTGTGACAGATGTGACGGGGACATACAGATGTTTGGGGACTGTGACAGATGTGACGGGGACAGACAGATGTTTGGGGATTGTGACAGATGTGACGGGGACAGACAGATGTTTGGGGACTGTGACATATGCGACGGGGACAGACAGATGTTTGGGGACTGTGACAGATGTGATGGGGACAGACAGATGTTTGGGGACTGTGACAGATATGACGGGGACAGACAGATGTTTGGGGACTGTGACGGGGACATACAGATGTTTTGTGTATGGTGACAGATGTGATGGGGGACATACAGATGTTTTGTGTATGGTGACAGATGTGACGGGGACATACAGATGTTTGGGGACTGTGACAGATGTTTGGGGACTGTGACAGATGTTTGGGGACTGTGACAGCTGTGACGGGGACTGTGACAGCTGTGACGGGGACTGTGACAGATGTGACGGGGACAGACAGATGTGACGGGGACTGTGACAGATGTGACGGGGACTGACAGATGTGACGGGGACTGACAGATGTGACGGGGACTGTGACAGATGTGACGGGGACTGACCAGATGTGACAGGGACTGTGACAGATGTGACGGGGACTGTGACAGATGTGACGGGGACTGTGACAGATGTGACGGGGACTGTGACAGATGTGACGGGGACTGTGACAGATGTGACGGGGACTGTGACAGATGTGACGGGGACAGACAGATGTGACGGGGACTGTGACAGATATGACGGGGACAGACAGATGTTTGGGGACTGTGACAGATGTTTGGGGACATACAGATGTTTTGGGGACTGTGACAGATGTTTTGTGTATGGTGACAGATGTGATGGGGGACATACAGATGTTTTGGGGACTGTTTTATGGGGACACTGATGTATATGGGGACAAGGGGTATCAGTGTGCTTGGTGCACTGTGTGGGGGGCGATCTGTGACAGCTCTCTGCATGAAATCATCATGCAGAGAGCTGTCATATTGCTGCAGATTTGCAGCGCTGATTGGACACAGCCGTCACATGGACACAGCCGTCACATGATCAGGAGGGATCTCTGCTCAGCTGTATCCTGTGATCATAATGATCACAGGATCCAGCCTCAGTGCGCCGCATGGCCGCGCTGTGAGCTCCCGTTCTGCAGGACGTGTATACACGTCCTGTCAGAATGGGGAAGCTCCCACCCGGCCACTGTACATATACGGCCGGGTGGGAGCTTCCCCGTTCTGACAGGACGAAAGTGGTTAAAGTGATTTGTAAAGTTTTATTTTATTTATTTATTTATTTTTAAACCACTTCAATACAGTGCACTTTCACCCCCTTCCTGCCCAGCCATGTGAAGTTGGCACCCCATGTTTGTAAAACCTGAATAAAAATATACCATTCATTTGTGCTGGTTTGCGCCGCAAAAATAAACGTTTGCGCCGGTTCGGTTTCTGAGATATTAAACATTCAATTAAATGCAAGGCCCGCCCACTTTGCACCCCATGTTGCTGAATTTTACATTTTTCATGCGGTAATTACCGCACAATTAAAAAAATGCCACATTCGTTATTTAACGCAAAATTCTTAGTGAATTGAACTTTCACAACTGCTTTACCGCAAGCGTTATTTTACCGCATTTTATTAGCTGTTGTTTAACTCTTAGTGAATTGACCCCTGTAACACAACCAATTAAAATTTGTGATCTGCAGATGTGCACAGCGCTGGATAGAATGGGGTCTAAGGTAAGTACAGGGGGTGTTGAGGGGGTGATGCTGACACTTAAACATTTTTTTCCTTAATGCGAGGAATGTATTGAGGTAAAAAACCTTTAGACTTTATAACCCCTTTATTGCCCTATTTTTTTATGTCCGTGGAAAAGAATAGTGCCCCATCATTGGTGTCAGTGGGAGGAATAGTGCCCCATCATTGGTGTCAGTGGGAGGAATAGTTCCCCATCATTGGTGTCAGTGGGAGGAATAGTTCCCCATCATTGGTGTCAGTGGGAGGAATAGTGCCCCATCATTGGTGTCAGTAGGAGAAATAGTGCCCCAGCATTGGTGTCAGTGGGAGGAATAGTTCACCATCATTACACCAGTTGGAGGAATAGTGCCCCATGATTGGTATCAGTGAGAGGAATAGTGCCCCATGATTGGTGTCAGTGAGAGGAATAGTGCCCCATGATTGATGTCAGTGGGAGGAATAGTGTCCCATCATTGGTGTCAGTGGGAGGAATAGTTCCCCATTATTGGTGTCAGTGGGAGGAATAGTTCCCCATCATTGGTGTCAGTTGGAGGAATAGTGCCCCATGATTGGTGTCAGTGAGAGGAATAGTGCCCCATGATTGGTGTCAGTGGGAGGAATAGTGCCCCATGATTGGTGTCAGTGGGAGGAATAGTGCCCCATCATTGGTGTCAGTGGGAGGAATAGTGCCCCATCATTGGTGTCAGTGGGAGGAATAGTGCCCCATCATTGGTGTCAGTGGGAGGAATAGTGCCCCACCATAAGTGCCAGTAGGAGGAATAGTGCCCCATTCATGGAAACAGTATTTCCTAATGGCAGTGGCCTCTTTCGGCAGGATAATGCAGCCTGCCACACTGCAAAAATTGTTTAAGAATGGTTTGAGGAACACAACAGTTAGTTTGAGGTGGACTTGGTCTTTACATTCTCCATATCTTGATTCATCAAGCATCTGTGGGATGTGCTGCAAAAACAAGTCTGATCCATGGAGGCCCCACCTCACAACTTACAGGACTTAAATGACCTGCTCTTGATGGCTTGGTGAGAGGTACCACAGCATATCTTCAGAGGTCTAGTGGAGTCCATGCCTGATTTGGTAGGAAAAGGGGGACCAGCTCAACTTCAAGTGGGTCATTTTAATGTTATGGCTGATTGGTGTAAATGGAACATGTACCAATGAGGGGCATCTGTGTAACTGTACAAGTGGGATTACAATCACACTGATATGTGTTTTGAAATTAAAGGATGGGGAATGTGGAGGTTGGAAGGCATAAGGTAAGTGGTGGGTAAGATAAGACAAGGGTGGCTAGAGAGAGGACAGTATATGATTACGTTGGGGCAGGGATGGACAGGTAGGGATTAATAACGAGAATTTGGATAGTGATGGTGGTGTAGGGACCAGGGCCTTTTATCTATTATGGTTTTCTCTTTGTGTGATAGGAGTTCTGGCTCCCAGCAGAGCAGTCATGGAAAGTGGACGTTATCTAGCAGTGATGAAGAGTCAGAAGACCGCAAAAAACCATCATCCTCGTTATCGGTGAGCAGAGATCATGTGGTTCCTACTCCTCAGTTTCCGTGCTCCGAAGCCAGGAAGGAATCTTACAAGAGGAAGTCAAATCCAGTAAAGTTTGAAGAGAAGGCAGGTAGAGAGCCATCACCCGCCAAAAAAATTAAATCGGACAGAGAAGGCATGGGGTGGTGCCTCTCCAGCAGTGATGATGAACCCGAGCCAAAGAAGGAGCCAAAAAAGGTGAAAGAGTCATCTTCCCAAAAACCGGAGGTGCAGAGAGTGTATAAGAGCCGCAGCCCTACCCCCACCCCCACCCCCACCACCAATGAGAAATACAAGACTCCCAGCGACTCTCAGGACTCTTGGGATGTCCTACAGGCTGGAGAACCTTTTCGCTTCTACTTGACCAAAGTTACCGGCATCAAACCCAAGTACAATGCCGGTGCCCTTCATATTAAGGGTGAGTCACTGACGAGTTAAATTCTAACTATAGCCCAAGCAAATTTTTGGATAGTGAGAAAGAGTTAAGGTAGAAGTCAGATGTAAGATATGAAAATGAATGCAGCTCTGTAATTAATACACAATTAAATGTATTTTTTTAATGTAAGTAGTGAAAGTACCTGATGTTGGCCTGACATCAGTCTCTTGCGGTTTATGTACAGCAGAACTGGAGTGTGGGAAGAGGCAACAGCAGAAAGAGCCAATAGGTTCATGTGCTGATAAGAAGCATGCTGACTGGAGGAGAGAGCCGGGAGATGAGCTTATTACTGTACAGCTTCTCCATTCACTGTCCAGTCACAGGTTGGGTCTTGTCTGGGATGGGGTTGAGGGTTGCTGGTCATCAGACTGAGGACATTTCGCAGCAGAAAAAAAACACTGCCCTGAAATCTCTGAGTTGAAGATCAATATTGCAGCAAAAGCTAGGGGAGGGTCCTGAACATCCTGAGAGTAGCAATAGTGAGTTGAATAATGCTGCCCATCACACTGAGGATATCAACAGCAAAACAGTAGTGTCTCATCACTGTGCTGCTTCTCCTTTCACTGGCTGGGGTGGGTAAAGATCGAACATGGGCTTAGAGAAAGTGGATTGAATGATGCTGGCCATCAGACTCAAGACATTGAGTGGCTGATTTTTTTATTTTTTGTAAAGGTGAACTAACCCTTTAAAATGTTATATTAATCTTGTACCCCTGATGAAGGGGGAGTATTTCGTCCCCAAAACACGTTGGCTGTTTTATGTATTCTTACTATGAACAATAAAAGTGGTTTGGACTCTTTTTCTATTGTATGATAAACGTAAAAGAAAAAACATACTGGTTATAATTAGAGTTTTATAAGCTCCTTGTTTTTAAATGCTTCCCGTCCGGGCTATAGTCAAATTACGGCCAAGTGGGAGCTTTCCCATCCTGGGTGGACATCATATGGCATCCCCCCCAAGTCATGTGCCTTGTTCACGCCCTTGGGGCCGCTGTGCGTCGCAATTTGTCACCTGTTGTGTCCACCAGACACAGCGGATGATTGATCATTGTACTGGGCCGGCCCAAGTACCATGCTATCACTGTGACCAATGATGTACACAATGAATGGCTTTTATTCATAGCAATTCATTGTGTTGATTTCTGTGATTGGTCACAGTGATCACATGGTACAGACTAGGCCAATCACATGACAATTGTAAACAATGGATGGCTTCCTTTCGTGCCATTCATTGTGTATAATTGTGTGGCTAGCTGTGATTGGTTACAGTGATCACATAGTACAGACAAAGTCAATCGTACCATGTGATAGCAGTGGCCAATCAAAGCTTTCAGAATAGTACACACTGGCAATGAATTTATGCCATTCATTACAAGGTTTGCTTATGACAGGCTGATCACTGTTATAAGTAATCATAGAGTAAAAAAAAAAACAGATCTCCTCCCCAGAGCAGTATAGTGTCACTGTGGTAACACTGTACTGCTCTGGTCACAGTATGTAAAAAAAGATTGTTTAAAAAGTTGAACAAATATATATATTTTTTACATACTGTCACCCATCGGTGTCGCTGATCACCGCCACGCCAGTCATACAATCATGTTGCATTGCTCTGGTGACAGTGTGTGTGTGTGTGTGTGTGTGTGTGTGTGTATGTGTGTGTGTATGTGTGTATGTATGTATGTATATGTATATAGTGTGTGTGTGTGTG
>BLSH010017222.1:816009-844573 GCA_018402905.1 Glandirana rugosa | reverse complement strand
TATATATATATATATATATATATATATATATATATATATATATATATGTGTATATATGTGTGTGTGTGTGTGTGTGTATATATATATATATATATATATAATGTGAAAACATTTATTTAATTTCTTCATTTTCCAAAAAAATTGTGACAAAAAATTACAACTTCAAAAAACTTGCCATGCCGCTTACTAAATACCTTTGGACTGTCTATTTTTCCAAAAAGGGTTACTTGGGGGGTATTTGTACGGTCCTGGCATTTTAGGGCATAGAAATGAGATCAGGATTGGCCAATTTTCAGATATATCCCATAGTTTGTAGACTCTAACTTTCCTACAGACTAAATGCACTGATTTGGGTTATTTTCACCATGTAGCAGAATACAGTTTGGCCTAAATTTATGAAAAAAAAATTATTTATTTGAAATTTTTTATCAGAAACGAAGACTGTTTTTTTTTTTTTTTTAGTAAAAAATAAAAACCCCAGTGGTGATTAAATACCACCAAAAGAAAGCTCTATTTGTCTCAAAAAAATATAAAAACCTTTATATGGGTACAGTGTTGCATGACTGAGTAATTGTCATTCAGAGTGTGATAGCGCTGAAGTCTGAAAATTGGCCTGGGCAGGAAAAGGGTGAAAGTGCCTGGTATTGAAGGGGTTAATTTCCTGCTTTTGTTTTCCAGACTGAAATACAATTTTAATAGAAAATCTTTTGTCTTGGCAGATATCCTGTCTCCCCTCTTTGGGACGTTGGTGTCCTCCGTGCAGGTATGACACTCCTGTATCTTCTTGCCTGTTGTTACACACAGATAGGGATACACCACAATATACAGATATCTGAATTCAGAACAACCAATAAGAAACGTTAAAACATTCAGGTGTGCTGACAGATCCGCTTCTCTGTCTTTGGAGATGTAGAGTAGGAATGTCGGCCTATCATCTGGTCAGGTGCCGGATGGCGGTGTATCTGGTGTGAAGGGTCTGCCAGTGCTCAGGCTGATATCTGTCTGCATTTGCACTGCTGGAGTTACCCCTGAGGAAGACGTGATTGGTAAATGAGTCACGAGAGGAAGACTCTGGCTGGAATCACTGACAATGTACACGTTATTAGGCCAAAATCACCAGGGTATGTAAACTTTTGATCAGGGTCATTTGGGTAGTTTCTATTGCCATTAGGATTTAAAAAGAGTAAACACATTTGACTGATAATAATTGGCTTCAGCCAAACACTAACCATGAGTGAAAGAAATGTTTTTGTGTTCTCATTCATATTCTCAGAAAAATTGACAAGAAATCTTAAATTCTGCCAGGGTATGTAAACTTATGAGCATGACTGCAGGTGTCATTGGGAGGAAGATTGCCCCTTACATTGGCGTCAGTGGGTCACAGTCTTCCCCTTGCATTGATAAGCATGACTCTTACATTGCAGTCAATAGAAGGCAGACCATCCCTTACAAAGGTGTCAGAGAGGGGAAAATATCCCAGCATTAGTGTCCGTAGGAAGAAGGCTCCTTCCGGCTAGCAGGTCTCTTTCCCCTTGTGTTCAGTGGAGAAGGGAGGGGCCTCTGATCCGTGCAGCTAACCGGCTTCTCTCTTCAATGTAAAGTAGACAATTCGCTTGTACACTGATGCCGGTTAGTTGCACGGATCGGAGATCTCTCAACCATGTTTTCGTAGCCTTAACAGTTGAGGCCGGTGCCAAAAAAAGCCCCGATGCCCGGGACAAAAGAAAAAAATCAGGATTTTGATCGGGACGCACTCCGATCGGGACGAGAGTCCAATTTTCGGGTTTGTCCTGGGAAAATCGGGACTGTTGGCAAGTATGAAATTGCCATCATAAAAACTGAGGCAGCAGACTTTGTGAAAATTAAGATTTGCGTCATTCTCATAACTTTTGGTCACGGCTGTACATAGTTCATTAGTCAGAAGCTGGTGATGTTTTCGATTGATCAGTTATCAGCCTGTGTCTGTGCTTTCACAATATCTGAATCTTTTATTTTTGTAGTTTAACTACTGCATAAATATCCCCTGGCTGGTGAAGCAGTATCCAGAGGAATTCCGGTAAGTGAGAACTTCTATCATTCTGTGGTTTGCTACAGACATAAGATTGTCTCACACCGTGTAATATGATTGTAAATTTACCAATCGCTGTGCAGTGTGACGGGCATGTCTGATATCCAATCGGTGAGGTGCACACTCTATATTTGTTAAATAGATCTAGAGGAGATTCTACAGTCTGATTGTGAGCATTAACCTCTTGGCGCTGACAGCATGCAAAATATGCAGCCTCTTGGCTGGTGGGCCTTGGCGCAGAGCAGCCACATATTTTCAAAAACAGCTCTGCCGAGAGCGCGCACCCTGTGTGCTGCGGGCACAGTTACCGGCGGCTAACCGAAAGCTTTCCAACCATGTGACAGCCAATCATGGCGGTCACATGATCAAAAACCCCGCCCACCTCCCGGCAAAATAAAAAGGGGCAGACTCGATGGACTACTCAGTCTTTTTTTGCCGTCACTTTTCTATGTTTCTATGTTTCTATCTTCAACCCCTTAAAGGGCCATCAGGTGTTGGCACCAAGGGGTTAAAGGAGGAGGCTGCGATGCCCTGTGCTACCGGTATAGTGGACTGACACCACAATACACAGCACAGAGTGAGTATCCATTGTACTGCTTGCAATGGCAATTGCCCCCTGGTCAGTACATACATGTGACTACGCTGACCAATGAGAAGTACTGCTTTGTTCTGGGACACCTTACTGGCCTCACACACGCTTCTCATTGGTCATTTCGGTTGTGTAGCAAGCATTTGCATAAATTTAAAGTGGCTGTAAACCCTTCCATACAACCAGTGAAGTGACTGGCCTCAGGTGATACACAGAGATTAAACAAATCCTCCTACATAAGTTGTAGCTGTTTATCTTCTCTTCTCTACATCTGTTCAAAGTGCAGAATTTGTAAAGCTTGTCTGAGATTCCAGAAAGCAGAGGGCAGGGAGCTGAAGTCTCACTCTGCAGAGCTCAGTGAGAACTGATTGGCACGAAGGGACACACCTCCTCCCCCTTCACACAGCACACAGGAACAGAGCTGAGGATCTCAATCACAGACTGTGTGCTGGATCTTCCTCCCCTGTCACCATTTTTCTCTTGGTGTCAGGAAAACTTGTCAGGACTGGCTGCTGATAGGGGAAGTATGCAGCAGACAGAAACAACACTTAGTGCTTTGAAAATAAACACTTTAGAGGGATATACATTGTTCATATTTAATGTCTGAGGTTTACAACCACTTTTAAAGCGGACCTTCACCTTCCTGAGGATGATCCCACCTCTGCACCCCTCCTCCCCTTCCTCTGCAGGAATAGGGCATTGTTTTTGTTTTTTGTTTTTTTTTCCATTCTTTTTTAATGTATAGTCCACCCTGCCTCCCCATGCGCGTCACTTACCTTAGGCGAATGACGCACACACTGACAACTGTGCCTCCCGGGATATATACAGTATCTCACAAAAGTGAGTACACCCCTCACATTTTTGTAAATATTTTATTCTATCTTTTCATGTGACAACACTGAAGAAATGACACTTTGCTACAATGTAAAGTAGTGAGTGTACAGCTCGTATAACAGTGTAAATTTTCTGCCCCCTTAAAATAACTCAACACACAGCCATTAATGTCTAAACTGCTGGCAACAAAAGCGAGTACACCCCTAAGTGAAAATGGCCAAATTGGGCCCAAAGTGTCAATATTTTGTGTGGCCACCATTATTTTCCAGCACTGCCTTAACCCTCTTGGGCATGGAGTTCACCAGAGCTTCTCAGGTTGCCACTGGAGTTCTCTTCCACTCCTCCATGACGACATCACGGAGCTGGTGGATGTTAGAGACCTTGCGCTCCTCCACATTCCGTTTTGAGGATGCCTCACAGATGCTGAATAGGGTTTAGGTCTGGAGACATGCTTAGTCAGTGCATCACCTTTACCCTAAACTTCTTTGTCAAGGCAGTGGTCGTCTTGGAGGTGTGTTTGGGGTCATTTTTATGTTGGAATACTGCCCTGTGGCCCAGTCTCCAAAGGGAGAGGATCATATTCTGCTTCAGTATATCACAGTACATGTTGGCATTCCAGGTTCCCTCAATGAAGTGTAGTTCCCCAGTGCCGACAGCACTCATGCAGCCCCAGACCAGGACACTCCCACCACCATGCTTGACTTTAGGCAAGACTCGCTTGTCTTTGTACTCCTCACCTGGTTGCCGCCACACACGCTTGACACCATCTGAACCAAATAAGTTTTTCTTGGTCTCATCAGACCACAGGACATGGTTCCAGTAATCCATGTCCTTAGTCTGCTTGTCTTCAGCAAACTGCGGGCTTTTTGTGCATCATCTTTATAAGAGGCTTCCTTCTGGGACGACAGCCATGCAGACCAATTTGATGCAGTATGCGGCGTATGGTCTGAGCACTGACAGGCTGACCCCCACACCCCCCCCCCCCCTTCCCTTCAACCTCTGCAGCAATGTTGGCAGCTCCCATACATCTATTTCCCAAAGACAACCTCTGGATATGATGCTGAGCACGTGCATTTAACTTGTTTGGTCGACCATGGCGAGGCCTGTTCTAAGTGGAACCTGTGCTGTTAAACCGCTGTATGATCTTGGCCACCATGCTACAGCTCAGTTTCAGGATCTTGGCAATCTTCTTATAGCCTAGGCCATCTTTATGTAGAGCCATGTTGAACTTCCAGTGACCAGTATGAGAGAGAGTGAGAGCGATGACACCAAATTTAACACACCTGCTCCCCATTCACACCTGCGACCTTGTAACACTAATGAGTCACATGACACAGAGGGAGCAAAAATGGCTAATTGGGCCCAATTTGGACATTTTCATTTAGGGGTGTACTTACTTTTGTTGCCAACGGTTTGTACATTAATAGCTGTGTGTTGAGTTATTTTGAGGGAATGGCAAATGTACACTGTTGTGCAAGCTGTACACTCACTACTTTACATTGTAGCAAAGTGTAATTTCTTCAGTGTTGTCACATGAAAAGATATAATAAAATATTTTCCAAAATGTGAGGGGTGTACTCACTTTTGTGAGATACTGTATGTGCCATATACTAGTAGGCATAGCCTTTCATTCAAGAACAGAAGGAGGGGACAGGTCTATCAGCGCGTCATCGAGAGGCCCGTCCACTGAGACAGGAAAGAGCCGACGGGCCTCTTGATAACATCAAAGAAAGCATGGCGGCGCAGGACAGAGCTGTGGCCAGGCATCAGATGACCTCAGCAGGTCAACGCTGGATCCACTGGATGAATGAGTATCTGAAATGTCCAAAATAAATGGGGAGGTCAGCCAGAGTTCCTCTTTAATTGCGCGCATTATGATGGATACTCAGTCTAAGGGTTTGTATTTTAGTGAATGGATCACTACACTGGCAGTACAAAGCATCACAGCCAGTGGAGTCTGGGGGGCTGGCCAGGATTTTTGGAGTTCAGCCCCTTTCACACTAGCGGACTGATTAGGTCTGCATGTTAGTTTTTTCAGGTGGACCCGACTGGACCCTTCAGTCTTCTCTATGGAGTGGCAGGTGTCAACGTGTGTCATTTGATCAGATCCTGTCCACTAAAAACAAATGGATGGGGGATCCGTTCCTCATATGTGTGGCGGACCGGATCGGATGGCAGTCAGGTGTAAATGAACAGGAGCTCCGTTTACATCCGACCGTCCATAGAGGAGAGTGGGCTGTGTCCGCTTTGCATAAGAGAAGCGGACACAGACCAGCAATACACCGGATCAGCGGACAGATTCCCCCCTGAGCAGGCGGACTCCAATGGAGCCCGTCCCATGTGAAAGGGGTCTCAATTCATGTTTTCATTTTTTGTAAAAAAGTGAACTTGCCCATTAACCGCCTAACACCCGCCCACCGCAGATATATTGCGGCAGGGTGGCTGCTCTACACCGAATCACGTACCTAGTACGTGATGTTTGCGCCAGGGTCGAGAGTACCCCGGCTGAGCTGCGATTGGCTGCAACACCAATCAGGCTGCTGATTGGTCGCCGGCTCCAGACATTCCCGAAGAGAGCCCAAACACTGGGCTCTCTTCTGACAGCAGCAAATGCGCTGTTTTTTTCTTCCTGTAAAGCACATTGCTTAGTAAAAGCAGCACACACAGTAACACATGTTAAGCAGACATTTAACCCTTTGATCACCCCTGATGTTAACCCCGTCCCAGCCATTGTCATTAGTACAGTGACAATGCATATGTTTAAGCACTGGTCGCTGTATTAGTGTCACTGATCCCCAAAAAAGTGTCAGGGGTTCGATTTTGTCCGCTGCAATATCGGAGTTCTGCTATAAGTCACGGATCGCCGACATTACTAGTAAAAAATAAATATTACATAAATCTATCCCATAGTTTGTAGACGCTAGAACTTTTGTGCAAACCAATGAATATACGCTTATTGGGATTTTTTTTTTACCAAAGACAGCAGAATACATATTGGCCTAAATTGATGCAGACATTTTTTACATTTTTTTTATCTTTCTTATTGGATGTGTTTTATAACCGAAAGTAAAAAAATATGATTTTTTTTTTTCAAAATTGTCGCTCGTTATTTTGTTTTGTGGTACAAAAATTTTAAACCGTAGAGGTGATCAAATGCCACCAAAAGAAAGCTCTATTTGTGGGGAAAAACGCAATGCCGTATCCAGTGGCTGCTGGTGAAATTTTAGGACGGGGGGGGGGCGGCAGACCCCGTCGTTCCTTTCTGACCCCTCCCACTTCTTATAAGCCCCACCCCTTATAGATTCCACACATTGTGCCAGGAGTATACAGCCCGGCATCACCAGATGGGATAAACCGCATCACCAGATGGGATAAACCGCATCACCAGATGGGATAAACCGCATCACCAGATGGGATAAACCGCATCACCAGATGGGATAAACCGCATCACCAGATGGGATAAACAGCATCACCAGATGGGAGTATACAGAATCACAGATAGGGGTATATACAGCATCAGCAGGCAGGAGTATACAGCATCACAGATGGGGGTATATACAGCATCAAATATAGGGTATACAGCCCCCCTCCATGGGGCTCGCTGCACTGACAGAAGATCTCCCCCCCCACCCACCAGATCCCCCCAGGGTAGTCGGGACATCAAAGTCCAATACTTACCCCATCTAGGAAGCCGGCCGGGTGGGCAGGGAGCGGTGTCTGGTGAGCTGGAACTAAACCCCCCCCCCTTCTCTGAGAAAGGCGTCCAATAGGATCGCCTGACCATTCAGCCAATCAGGAAACCAGTAACATACCAGCGCTTCCCGATTGGCTGAGAGGCGATTCAGTGTTGGAAAAGCAAATATTTATTTGCTTTTGTAACACAGGCAGGTGCACCATGAGCCACTCTATTTTGAAGCCTATGGCTCTAATCAGGTGCTTCAAAGAAACACCCCGCTGCGGTAATTCATGCGGCCAGCGTCCTGAAGGGGCCGGCCGCATGAATAGGCGGTGGCGGCGACGGCCATGGATAGATTCATGCTATGCATGAATCTAACCATTAACATAAGGGGGTGGCGGTGATAAAGGGGGCGGCGCCCATGCATCCTTAATTTACGGGCTGCCCCTGGCCATATCACAAAAAATGGCCTGGTCATGAAGGGGGGTAAATCTTCTGGAGCTGATGTGGTTAAGTTGGCTGCTTTAAAAGTTGTGTGGTTTTTTTTTTTTTTTGTTTTGTTTTTGGTTTTTTTATTCCTCTTTCATTATATGGAATTAGGCCACAGCAATCTGCCACTGTTTCAATTGTCTCCAAGTTTTGAGCAACCAGAAAACTGTTATTTGCAATCAAAGTCAACCAAAGCCACTCAAAGCCCCATCGGAAGGCATTGCTGATAGATTTCCATCACAGCGCTGATCATGTGATGGCTGGACATTGTCAATCTTCTGAACCCGAGGGTGGCAGACTACTGGACACCATACTGTCTCTTTTTTTTTTTTCTTCTTTTTTTTTGAGAACTGATGGACAACATCTAGAAATGTTTTCAAACTTATTGTATGATAGCGATGAATCCACACTGCTGGTTTCTTTCTATTTACAGGAATAAACCATTACTGATTGTCCACGGGGAGAAACAGGAATCCAAAGCTCGTTTACATGAGGAGGCTCACCCCTATGAAAACATCCGCCTGTGTCAGGTATTTAGAATGTGATTCTTTCCTAGAAAATAAGTTCTAACCCCCAAACCTTATCATTTTTTTTTCTTTTTAGCAGAGACCCTTGGGAATAAAATGACGATCGTTGCAATTTTTTATGTCGCATGGTATTTGCGGTTCGGCAAATGCAATTGTTTGGGAAAAAATACACTTTAATGAATAAAAAAAAAAAAAAACCCACAATATATATACCCCAATTTTGTTGTAAAATGTGAAAGATATTACGCCTAACACGTTACGCATTAAAATTGCGCATGCTCGTGGAATGATGACATACTACGTAACTTAAAAATCTTCATAGGTGGCGCTTTAAATGCCTTTACAGGTTAACTGTTTAGAGTTACAGAGGAGGTCTAGTGCTAGAATTATTGCTCTTGCTCTAACGTTTGCGGTGATACTCCATATGTGTGGTGCGTATACCGCTTACATATGCGTGCGAAACTTGCGTATGTGTTCACTTCTGCGTGAGAGCATGGAGGGATGGGGGGCGCTTTACAGGGTTTTTTTTTTTTTTCTCTTATTTATTTTATTTATTTATTTATTTTTTTACACTATCCCTTCTACATTTTATATTTTTGATCTCTTTTATTCCTATTACAAGTAATGTAAACATCCCTCATAATATAAATAAGGCTGACAGGTCCTCTTTATAGGGAGATCTGGGGTCAAAAAGACCCCAAATCTCTCCTTTTACCTTTTTAATAGCCTACCTGGCCGTGTCTTTTTTGAATTGTGGGAGGAGACAAGGGGAGAAGATTCCTGGTCTGCTGTCACAGCGGGGATTGGGGGGAGGGGCACGGGGGCCGGTGCATTCATAACATGTAACCTGTTATGAAAGGTGAACTTATCATTTAATTTCAAATATATATTTGTATGACAATTTAAAACAGTTTATTGATATAAATTATTTTTACTCTGTATTCCAATGCCTTTTTTTTTTTTTTATTTTGAACATGTGACCAGCAGCAGAGGACTAGAAGCTCCTCCTGCTTATGTTTCCCTGCAGACAGGCTGGGAAAGATCTGGGTCATGTGACAGCTTTACATTGATTAGGAAAAAGGTACTTAGATTTTATAAATTAAATTAAATTCTTTTAATTTACTAAAATAATTACAGGGCAGTCATCCACATACAGAAATAGAAAGCACAAAGTAAATTTAAACAGTGTTTAGTATTTGCAGGCAAAAAAAATGGGCATGTGATCTTTTTTAAACAGAAGCCTGCGAAGTATTGCACCCGTGATTAGTGGATTGCAGGTGCAATGTGAGGTTCCTGAAGATATGTCCTGCAGCTTTCTGCCCACACCTCTGTACGGCTTTCAGTTAGAATGTTGTACACAGATTCAGTGGACAACGAGTGTGTTGATCAGCGCACTCATAATCCATGGAGAACTACAAGCCGCCTGCCACCGTGGTCGATGGGACTTGTAGTTAATTCATTCACAGATCTCTGTGAATGAATGATGTGGCTGTGTAGGTGGAGCCCTTTACAGCTGCAATAATTTTAAATGTGACATCGGCTGCAGGGGAGAGGAACCCCCACCGGCTGTCAGGGGTTGAGGGTGTTCGGTCCTTTGAAACATCTTGCACTTTATACTCTATACTTTATATACTAAATATGAGTGTAACAAGTAACATCTTGCTCAAGATGAATCTATCCTTTAACCTCCTCACGCCCGCGCTATAGCTGAAAGGTGGCTAGAGCGCAGGCCTTAATTGCCTGGAGGGCGTCCATGGGACAGCAAGCTTCCTGTGCACGGCTTGCTCTGTGATCAGCTAGTGAAAGAGACTCACAGATCGGAGTAAGGGGCCAATCCCGGGCCCTTACCATGTGATCAGCTGTCGGCCAATGACAGCGTGAGGAGAAAAAAAAAAGCAGATTAATGGCTTCTGTCAGAGGGACATCGGTCCTGCACACAGAAAACCCACTGTTACTAAGCAGTGCCCACCAGTGCCACCTGCCAGTGCCCACCAGTGCATATCAGTGCTGCCAATCAGTGCCTAATCATCAGTGCCACGTATCAGTGCTGCCTATCAGTGTCCCCTACCATCAGTGCCACCTATCAGCCAATCCGTGCAGCCTATCGGTGCCCATCAGTGCAGCCTCATCAGCGCTCATCAATGAAGGAGAAAAATTACATAGTTACATAGTTAGTCAGGTTGAAAAAAGACACAAGTCCATCCAGTTCAACCAAAAAAACAAAACAAAAAAAAAATGTATATACATATACACATACATATATACATACACACATACAACCAAATAATCCCATATACAATCCTTCACCCACAGTTGATCCAGAGGAAGGCAAAAAACCCCAGCAAAGCATGGATCCAATTTGCTATAACGGGGGAAAAATTCCTTCCTGATTCCCCGAGAGGCAATCGGATTCACCCTGGATCAACTTTACCTAAAAATGTTAGTACCCAGTTATATTATTTACATTAAGGAAAGAATCCAGGCCTCTTTTAAAGCAATCAACCGTGCTGGCCAAAACCACCTCTGGGGGGAGTCTATTCCACATTTTCACAGCTCTTACTGTAAAGAAACCTTTCCGTATTTGTAGATGAAATCTTTTTTCCTCTAGATGTAAAGAGTGCCCCCTTGCCCTTTGTGATGACCTTAAAGTAAATAACTCCACACCAAGTTCACTATATGGACCATTTATATACTTGTACATGTTGATCATATCCCCCCTTAATCTCCTCTTCTCAAGAGAGAATAAATTCAGATCCTCTAATCTTTCCTCATAGCTGAGCTCCTCCATGCCTTTTATTAGTTTGGTTGCCCTTCTCTGCACTTTCTCCAGTTCCCCGATATCCTTTTTGAGAACTGGTGCCCAAAACTGAACTGCATATTCCAGATGAGGTCTTACTAATGATTTGTACAGGGGCAAAATAATGTCTCTATCTCTGGAGTCCATACCTCTCTTAATACAAGAAATGATTCATGGGCAGGACCTGCTGATCGGCTGTGTGCAATCACAGCCCAGAGCTCTGTGTTGGTAAACAACACAGAGCTTTGCACAGAGGGAATGATCTTTCAGTTTCTCATCCCCGCAAAGTAGGGATGAGAAACTTGGATCTTCTAGTAAAAGCAGCACACATTACACATAGTTAGGCACACATTTAACCCCTTGATCGCCCTACATGTTAACCCCTTCCCGGCCAGTGTCAGTACAATGACAGTGTATAGTATTAGCACTGATCACTGTATTAATGTCGCTGGTGATGTCAGTTGCCCTCAGTCAGCCCCCTCCCAGCGCCAGTTAGTGTCAGCTTGTCCGCTGCACTATCGCAGTTCCGTTAGTAGTCCCTTATCGCCACCATAAGTAGTATAGAAAAAAAATTCCAGTATATATCCCACAGTTTGTAGATGTTTTCACTTTCAGGCAGACCAATCAATATACACTTGGGACTTGAGATTTTTTTATCAAAAATATGTAGCAGACTCCATTTTAGCCAAAATTTATGAAGAAATTAGATGTTTTATTTATTTAATTTTTTTTATTGGAAATGTTTTACAGAAGAAAGTAAAAGATATTTTTTTTTCAACATTTTCTGTCTTTTTCTGTTTATATTGCAAAAAAAAAAACTAAGCAAAACCCAGAGGTGATCAAATACTAAAGCTGCAAGATTCTGGCCAAAATGAGAATAACGATTTTTTTGCTTAGAATAAAAATCTTGATTCTCGTGGCGTAACATCCTACATATACAAAAAAATTGGGCTAACAGCGCTGTTTAGTTTGTTTTTTTTTTAAAGTGTCATTTTTCCCAAAAAATTGCGCTTGAAAGACTGCAGTGCAAACACCGTGTGACATAAAATTATGCAACAGCCGCCATTTTAATCTCTAGGTTCTCTGCTAATAAAAAAAAATATAATGTTTGGGGGTTCTAAGTAATTTTCTAGCAGAAAATACTGGATTTTTACTTGTAAGCAACATATGTCAGAAAGGGTTTAAACTAAACTCTTCTATACAGGGGAGTTCAACCCTTTGATCATTTGAAACATAGTATCTCTTCTAGCTTCTTTTATCAGCAATGATCTCAGACTTGGCAGTCTGCCCAGATAGGAGACTCAAGTTGCTCAAACTTAGAAAAAGGTTCCTAGGGAGACTTCAGACTACTTGCATTGACTTCTATTACAGTCAAGTCGCACTGAGTCACCCCGCAAGTCGTACTCCATTAATGGAGATCGTGGGGGGGTGAATCAAGATCATGATTTTATTACCATTAATCATGCAGCTCTATCAAATACAATCAAAAGAAAGCTCTGTTTGAATGAAAAAAATTATAATTAAAAAAAATACATTTAGTTTGAGTACAGTGTTGCATTACTGCACATTTACCAGTTAAAATAGCGCAGTGCTGAATAGCAAAAAATGGCCTGGTCATGAAGGGGGTAAAATCTTCCAGAGCTCAAGTGGTTAAGGAGGGGCAGGAATATGTCCACGATGATGCAAGAAGCGGGTAGCCAAAAACGCAAAGGCCGGGTGCAAATGTGGACAGAGTGCGAACCCTCACATGCTCATGCTGGTGTGTTTGTTTGATCGCGTTGGGATAGTTCCCTACGAGTTCACAGAATATGGTACAACGGTCCAACAACGTTGTTGATTGGCAATTCAGAAAAGGTTACAAGAATCTGTTCAGACAAAAAGAACTGTGGCCTGACAAGTGGATTCTCCACCACAACAATGCTCCTGCACAAATTTTTTTTTTTTTTTTTTTTTTTCAGTTCATTTCGGGACTTTAAATTGAAATTTAAATTTTTACATAAAAAAAAAAGTTTCTTTGACATTCACAGATTGTCTTTGTTAAAACCATGAAAGATCAGTTTGCAACATTGTCATACAGCAGTGTTTCTTAAGCAGGGTGTACCCCTGTGCGCTGATCTGGGGGTGTCACTTTGCGTCTGGTATCTTACTGCAGCGCCAGGCACTTCCATGGTGCAGGATGACCGGGCATCAGCACCATGGAGACACAATTAGGGATGACATTCAAAGGAAGATCTAGATTAGAACAAAGCGCGTCGATTTAGTGCCTCTCCTGGAGTATGACTCATGGACATGTGAAGTTGGCTGGCCGGCACATTCTCTTGTGGGATTTTTTTCTACCTTATTTAATTTGCTGTAAGAAGAGACAGATGACAAAGAAGAGATCAGGGACATTGGAGCACACAGTGTGATGTATCATACAACCATGTGGAATATCTGAGTATACCTCCTATATTACTACTACACACTCAAATTTCCTTGGAATTTTATTAATAATAACCGCTTCAATAACGGTCACTTTCACCCCCTTCCTGCCTAGGCCAGTTTTCATCTTTTAACGCTGTTCTGCTTTCAGTGACAATTGCGCTGGTCGTGCAACGCTGTACCCAAACAAAATGTTTTTTCGCTTTCTTTTTGTGTTATTCAATCGCCACTGGTTTTTTGTTTTTGTTTTTTTTTTTAAAAACATAAAAGACTGAAAAATTTTGAAAAAAATGTTTTTTTTTCTTCCTTTTCTGGTAGAAAATGTTGTAAATAAGTAATTTTTCCCCTTCACTGATGTGCGCTGATGAGGCGGCATTGATGGGCACTGATGAGGTGGCAATGATATGCATCACTGATGGGCACTGTTGGGGCTGCACTGATACGCTGTCAGTGTGAGGAGAGGAAAGCCGACAACCGGCATTTCCTTGTTTACATGTGATCAGCCATGATTGGACACAGCTGATCACATGGGTAAAGGGCCACATCATCGGCTCTTTACCGAGATCGGGGATGCACTGTGTTCCAGGGAGTTAGTGCGCCGCCGATCACCGCACTGTGAGCAAGAGTGGGGCGACATCCCGGAACAATAGAACCCCCCCCCCCACAACCATCATTTTACTATACGGCGTGCGGGAGGTGGTTAAAGTGGAACTTTACCCACAATTTGATAAAAAATAATGTTCTTTAGCAAGGAACATGCATTCCTCAATAATAATTATGCTTCCAAAAATACTGTGCGCTGTAAATTGCCTCCAGCATTGCTCCTGTTTTTTTTTTTTTCTTTTTTTTTTCTGTAGGCTGCCATTTTGCTGAAGCCCAGAGCCCCTGAACAGCAGTAAATCATAAAGTGGAGCTAAACCCATCAATTTAACGGTTTAAAAAACGTTATATTCTTGAAATGCCGGGATTGCTAACTGTCACATTTTGCTTGTGTCCTCAACCAAACTGGCAAACCATCAAATGGCCGGTGTCATAACTGATCACATGTGCAGCATCATGGCAGTTGCAGATCATACAGAAGCAGCTTACTTGGCTGTAAAGGTTAGGAGGGATTAAAAGTAATTAAACTCTGCCTCTTTTTTTGTGACCTGCAAAGTAAAGGCATAATGTGCTAGAATGCATTACATACTAGCACGTTATGTGAAACTTGCCTGCAAACGAAGCCCTCGTTGTCCCCGCTGGAGGCTGCATCCATCTTCTCCTGTCTTCCTTCTGGGTCCGGTCCGCAATCTCTGGCTGTATGGAGCCTGGCGTCACTCCCGCGCAGGAGTCGCTGGTCACGGCACAGGGCTCTGAAGAAACGGCAAGGGCGGCCTTTCCGTCAGTGCGCATGCACCCATGACGTGATTGGCGGCATATAAAGTAAATATAACGGTGTAAGTTCAGGAGATATAATAAGGCTTACCTATAGGTACCTTAAATAAGTACATACAATCAAGGAAAGTTTACTTCCTCTTTAATTACGTCAGCAGATTGGCCTCTACAAACTTGTCATTGCCCTAAAAATGGGCACGCGCAAAACACCAGCCGAGAAGCAGGTGAGTCAGCGCTCACTGCTAATGATGGGAGATGGAACAACCAATTGGATGGACAAATTAAACTATAAACCATGAATAAAAATGGTAAAATTATAAGTCCATAAAGTCCATAGTGGTGGAAAGAATGATGACAACGATTGCCTGGAATGGCTATACGGAATATACACTGCAGACAGCTCCTTGTGGAGGTAGGTAAACCTCAATATCGCCCTGAGGGAAAGAAACAAACAGGGCGCCAGACCACTGTAGGATTTAAACAACCAATAATTTAATAATATCCACTTACATGGAAGAAACTAGTAACCAGCATCAGCGCAGACTGCGGTCAGAACAGAGGGACACAAAGCAGAGGGGGCGGGCCACAACGCGTTTCTGAGGCCCCACCACCTTTGTCAGGCCCTCAAATGTTCAGTGGATGACCCTGCACCGGCTCGGCTCCCCCTGCACGTTACAGCTGTCCTCCCATCCATCTGGCCAAGGGTCTGGAGCACGCCATGCTACTCCTTCACACGGCTGATGCTGGTTACTAGTTTCTTCCATGCAAGTGGATATTATTAAATTATTGGTTGTTTTAATCTTACACTGACCTAGTGCCCTGTTTTTGTTTCTTTCCCTCAGTGCCTAAAAATGTGCAACTGAGGGTAAAGCAGGTTATTAATGGATTTTACATAAAAGACAAATACTTCACTTTCACTATGGAGGTCTTTTAGCACTGGAAGTGACTGTTTTTTCTTGGATTATACATAATATAGACACTTATTTTTAATGTTTTACGTCGCTATACCTGCGCAAGGGGCCAGCCTGAAGGTATCTAGCAGGACTTGATTTTTTGACTAAAGTTCCACTTTAACCTCTTCAATACCAGGCACTTAGAACACTTCCCGCCCAGACCAATTTTCAGCTTTCAGCGCTGTTGGACTTTGAATGACAATTGCGCGGTCATGCAATGCTGTACCAAAACTAGGTTTTTATCATTTTTTCCCCACAAATAGAGCTTTCTTTTGGTGGTATTTTTTTTTTCGCTACCGAAAATTTTGAAAAAAAAAATTTTTTTTCTTCTTTTTTTTTGGTCACAAAACTTTGTAAATAATTATGTTTTCTCCTTCACTGATGAGGCTGCACTGACGGGCACTGATGAGGCAGCACTGATTGGCACTGATGAGGTGGCACTTATATGCAGCACTGATGGGCAGCACTGACGGGCACTGATAGGTGCCACTGATAAGCGGCACTGATATGTGGCACTGGTGGGCACTGGTATTGCAGCAGCTATTGAGCGTAGTGTGCCCCTTACCTGGTGGTCTAGGGTGGCATTGCTGTGTGGGCTCCCTGGTGGTCCTGGTCGGCTCCCTGGTGGTCTGAGGGGGGGCTGCGTTGATAAACAGTCAGCACAGACCATCCCCCCCCCCCCCCCTGTCAGGAGAGCTGCCAATCGGCTCTCCTTTACTCGCGTCTGCAGATGCGACTAAAGGAAGAGCAGATATACGGCTTTTCCTGTTTACACTGTGATCAGCCTTGATTCGTCACAGCTGATCACATGGTAATGAGCTTCTGACAGAAGACCATTACCTAGATCGGAGATGTGGTGTGTATGACTGACACACCACATCACCAATCGCCGCGCTGCGTGGCCCCGCAGGCACGCGCTGGCATGTTATCCTGCTGGATGTCCTATGATGCTAAGTCAGGATAACTGAACCACTTCCCAGCCGTCATTCTGTATACGGCGGTAGGGAAGTGGTTAAAGTGGAATTGAACCCTCCTTTCCTTTACAGGCAAGTAAGCTGCTTCTGTTTGATCTGCAACTGCCATGGTGCTGCACATTATATCATTTATGACACCAGCCATTTGATGGTGTGACAGTTGGGGAAACATGCCAATGTGACAGTTGGCAATCCCAGTGTTCCAGGAATGTTTATTTTTTTTTTAAACTGTTAAATCGATGGGTTTAGTTGTGCTTTATGATTTACTGCTTTCAGGGTCTCTGGGCTTCAGCAAAATGGCGGCCTCCAGCAGGAAGAGAAACAAGAGCAATGCTTGAGAAAATTTACAGTGCACACTAATTTTGGTAGCATAATTATTAATGTGGAATGTGTGTTCCTTGCTAAAGAACATTATTTTTAATCAAGTTGTTGTGGGTAAAGTTCCACTTTAAAGAGTTACTAATCTCAGTAATATGAACATAGTTTATCTGCCCCCCACAGTGCCCACAGCTTATAAATCTTCTTTTTACATTAAATTGCTGCCACTATATACCTTTTGGGATAATCTATATGCCATGGTTTCCTGATAACCTGCACAGTTTGTCCATAGCTGTGTGTTCGAGTAGTGGGAGATTTCCACTACAGCCTGTATACATGCCCACATGTGTGGTGTCAATATCATGTGACCTGAACAGTTCAACTGAAACGCATAAGAGACCAAACTGAGCATGTGCAGCTTTACCACCCTGCTGTGTATTATATGGACTTGCCCAGATTGACAGTGCAGGGAGGGAAGAATCTATCCATACAGGATAAAACTGCCTTTTTACACAATGCTGAGGAACAACCCCTTAAGTTCCACAGTGAGTATAACAAGCATGATATGCTGCATATACAGACTGATTTTACAGTTGT
The DNA here is from genome assembly GCA_018402905.1 of Glandirana rugosa. Classification (NCBI taxonomy): domain Eukaryota; kingdom Metazoa; phylum Chordata; class Amphibia; order Anura; family Ranidae; genus Glandirana; species Glandirana rugosa. The sequence continues at coordinate 826,956 of BLSH010017222.1, read as the reverse complement.
GGGTTTAGTAACACTTTAATATTAATCATATTCTAAGGAAATTTTGTGTATAGTAGTTCCCCATATTTCTTCTATCCACTATTTTTGGTGGAAAATGCACCACATTAATGTTGGTGTTATTCTTGGGGATATGTAGCAATGCATCTTTTTGTAAGCGGTTTGAAAAACTTACATGATGTACGTTTGTCTTTCTACGAGATTGTTCTCACTAGTTGAACAGCGTGTGCATCATTGAAAAGTTGAAAAGTGGACTTTTTTCCAAGAAACACGTTGGATAAAAACCAGCATATGCAAGATTATTTATGATGTATTCTATATTGTTCATGGTTTTAACAAAGAGAATCTGTGAATGTCAGATTTATGTGGAAAAAAACAAAATCCAATGCTTTTATTTGTGTGTTGTAATTGAGTGCTTGCATGCCATAAATCTCCTCCCTCCATTTTCTAAATATCTCTTCCCTTTTTAGTATTGTGTGCAATCTCCCCTTGTGTGACTATGTAATGTTCATCTTCCTGCAGGCCAGGCTGGATATGGCTTTCGGGACCCATCACACGTGAGTTTCCAGAATATTTTATGTGTGTGTGTGTGTATACACAATATCTCACAAAAGTGAGTACACCCCTCACATTTTTGTAAATATTTTATTCTATCTTTTCATGTGACAACACTGAAGAGATGACACTTTGCTACAATGTAAAGTAGTGAGTGTACAGCTTGTATAACAGTGTAAATTTGCTGTCCCCTCAAAATAACTCAACACACAGCCATTAATGTCTAAACCACTGGCAACAAAAGTGTTTACAATCCTAAGTGAAAATGTCCAAATTGGGCCCAATTAGCCGTTTTCCCTCCCTGATGTCATGTGACTCGTTAGTGTTACAAGGTCTCAGGTGTGAATGGGGAGCAGGTGTGTTAAATTTGGTGTTATCGCTCTCACTCTCTCATACTGGCCACTGGAAGTTCAACATGGCACCTCATGGAAAAGAACTCTGAGGATCTGAAAAAAAGAAATGTTGCTCTACATAAAGATGGTGTAGGCCAGGGGTAGGCAACCTGCGGCCCTTCAGCTGTTGCAAAACTACAAGTCCCATCATGCCTCTGGGAGTAATTGTACCCGTCGGCCTTGCAATGCCTCATGGGAAATGTAGTTCTACAACAGCTGGAGAGCCGCAGGTTGCCTACCCCTGGTCTAGGCTATAAGAAGATTGCCAAGATCCTGAAACTGAGCTGCAGCACGGTGGCCAAGACCATACAGCGGTTTAACAGAACAGGTTACACTCAGAACAGGCCTCGCCATGGTTGACCAAAGAAGTTGAGTGCAGGTGCTCAGCGTCATATACAGAGGTTGTCTTTGGGAAATAGACGCATGAGTGCTGCCAGCATTGCTGCAGAGGTTGAAGGGGTCAGCCTGTCAGTGCTCAGACCATATGCCGCACACTGCATCAAATTGGTCTGCATGGCTGTCATCCCAGAAGGAAGCCTCTTCTAAAGATAATGCACAAGAAAGCCCCCCAAACAGTTTGCTGAAGACAAGCAGACTGAGGACATGGATTACTGGAACCATGTCCTGTGGTCTGATGAGACCAAGATAAACTTATAAACTTATTTGGTTCAGATGGTGTCAAGTGTGTGTGGCAGCAACCGGGTGAGAAGTACAAAGACAAGTGTGTCTTGCCTACAGTCAAGCATGGTGGTGGGAGTGTCATGGTCTGGGGCTGCATGAGTGCTGCCGGCATTGGGGAGCTACAGTTCATTGAGGGAACCATGAATGCCAACATGTACTGTGACATACTGAAGCAGAGCATGGTCCCCATACCGCAGGGCGGTATTCCAACATAACGACCCCAAACGCACCTCCAAGACAACCAAGTTAAAATGTCCAGATTGGGCCCCAACTGTTAATATTTTGAGTTGCCACCATTATTTTACAGCAGTGCCTTAACCCTCTTGGGCATGGAGTTCACCAGAGCTTCACAGGCTGCCAATGGAGTCCTCATCCACTCCTCCATGACGACATCACGGAGCTGGTGGATGGTTGAGACCTTGCGCTCTTCCTCCTTCCATTTGAGGATGCCCCACAGATGCTCAATAGGGTTTAGGTCTGGAGACATGCTTGGCCAGTCCATCACCTTTACCCTCAGCTTCTTTAGCAAGGCAGTGGTCATCTTGGAGGTGTGTTTGGGGTCTTTATCATTTTGGAATACTGCCCTGCGGCCCAGTCTCCGAAGGGAGGGGATCATGCTCTGCTTCAGTATGCCACAGTACATGTTAGCATTCATGGTTCCCTCAATGAACTGTAGCTCATGCAGCCCCAGACCATGCCACTCCCACCACCATGCTTGACTGTAGGCAAGACACACTTATCTTTGTACTCCTCACCTGGTTGCCGCCACACACGCTTGACACCATCTGAACCAAATAAGTTTATAAGTTTATCTTGGTCTCATCAGACCACAGGACATGGTTCCAGTAATCCATGTCCTTAGTCTGCTTGTCTTCAGAAAACTGTTTGCGGGCTTTCTTGTGCATCATCTTTAGAAAAGGCTTCCTTCTGGGATGACAGCCATGCAGATCTATTTGATGCAGTGTGCGGCGTATGGTCTGAGCACTGACAGGATGACCCCCCCCCCCACCCCTTCAACGCCTCTGCAGCAATGCTGGCAGCACTCCTACATCTGTATCCCAAAGACAACCTCTGGAAATGACGTTGAGCATGTGCACTCAACTTTTTTGGTTGACTATGGCGAGGCCTGTTCTGAGTGGAACCTGTCCTGTTAAACTGCTGTATGGTCTTGGCCAATGTGCTGGGGCTCAGTTTCAGCGTCTTGACAATCTTCTTATAGCCTAGGCCATCTTTATGTAGTGTAACAATTGTTTTTTTCAGATCCTCAGAGAGTTCTTTGCCATGAGATGCCATGTTGAGCTTCCAGTGACCAGTATGAGAGAGTGAGAGCGATGACACCAAATTTAACACACCTGCTCCCCATTCACACCTGAGACCTTGTAACACTAACGAGTCACATGACACTGGAGGGGGGGGGGGTGGCTAATTGGGCCCAATTTGGACATTTTCATTTAGGGGTGTACTCACTTTTGTTGCCAGCGGTTTAGACATTAATGGCTGTGTGTTGAGTTTTTTCGAGGGGACAGCAATTTTACACTGTTATACAAGCTGTACACTCACTACTTTACATTGTAGCAAAGTGTCATTTATTCAGTGTTGTCACATGAAAATATATAATAAAATAGTTACAAAAATGTGAGATACCGTGTATATGTTATATATATATTACGCTGCTTTTTTTCAGCAGGAACGCAGTTCCGGGACCTTCAGTACTGTATGTAATGATAAGGGGTGCTGGAAGGTCTATTGATAGTGGCTGCTGTGGGATCTATTGTTGCATGGTTTATTGTTGCTGGTGAAGTCTATTGTTGCTGGTTTGCTGAAGGAGGGCTTATGTTGCTAGGGGGTCAATTGTTGCTAGATAAGCTCTGTTGTTGAGGGGAGATCTGTGGTTGCTGGGTAGGGCATATTGCTGCTAGCTGCAGAGGATCAATTTTACTGCTTTTCTTATCACCAAATCCCATATAAATTACTTAGCACCACAAAATTATACTTGGATCTGTATTCTCTAAAAGGGGTGGCACTGAGAGGTGGGTAGGGGGTGGAATCAAGAAACTGTGCTTGGAGATGGGTAGGGGGCGGAGACAATAATTGACTCAGAAAGGAGGAGTTCCTCCACCTATTCTCTGAGAAAAAAAAGCAGTGTGTGTGTATGTATATGTATAATTATTAACCCCTTGATGCCGACGTAACAGATATATGCGCCCCCACTGCACTGGGCTTTTTTCTGTGGGGCTGCATATAAATGCGTATCTCCCTTTGTGCTTGGAGCGTTCCGCACAACGCGCTCCCAGCACAGAGGCTGGGGGCCCCGGGACTCCTGATTCAGGGTCACCTGATCGCTGTGACCTGCCCCTGTGTTTTTCTCTATGTGAATGGAGGAGAGACAGAGGTGTAACTAGAACCTTCAGGACCCTGGTGCAAGAAACCATGAAGGGCCCCTGACCATAGTATGATGGGGGTTATTGTGACAGGAGGGGGGCAGTGTAACGGGGCAGTATAATGGGGGAAGTGTGACAGGAGGCGGCAGTATGACGTGGGTATTGTGACAGAAGGGAGGCAGTGTGACAGGTGGGGGAGGGGGAGCAGTGTGACAGGTGGGGGCAGTGTGACAGGTAGGTGGGGGGAGCAGTGTGACAGGTGGGGGGTCAGTGTGATAGGTGGGGGGTCAGTGTGATAGGTCGGGGGTCAGTGTGGTAAGGGTAGGTCAGTGTGACAGGTGGAGGGGTCAGTGTAATAAGGGGGGGCAGTGTGATAAGGGGGGGTCAGTGTGTTAAGAGGGGGGTCAGTGTGTCAGGTAGGCGTTAGTTACAGTAAGACGCACAGCATGCTCAGGTGCTGGGCTTACCTAACAGGCTTTAGTCTTTAGTGAAATCCGCAGGATGTCCCTCTGGGGAGCACAGTTTACTTCCCTTATGTCAGTGTATACAATGGAGAGGGGAGGGGCCTCTGACCCACGCAGGTATTGGCAAAGAGACTCACTTGTACAATGAATCTTGTGCCTGCCCGGGTCAGAGGCCCCGCCCCTCTCCATTGTATACACTGACATGCGGGAAGTGAACTGTGCTCGCCAGAGGGACATCCTGCAGACTTCACAGAGCTGCCGATCGCCCCCTCCCCTGTATAGTTACTGTCAGTCCAGGGTACAGGGGGAGATACCGGGTCTTGGGGGGGCCCCCCACAGTGGTGGATCGTCAGGGCCCAGTCGCAAACACGACTGCTGCGACTCTGGTCGTTCCGCCACTGAGGAGAGAGATGCATTGTACAGTGGATATAGAAAGTCTACACACACCTGTTAAAATGTCAGGTTTCTGTGATGTAAAAAAAAGGAGACAAAGATAAATCATTTCAGAACGTTTTCCACCTTTAATGTGAGCTATAAACCATACAACTCCGTTGAAAAACAAACTGAAATCATTTATGGGGGGGTAAAATAAAAAAATAAAATAATGTGGTTGCATAAGTGTGCACACCTTCTTATAACTGGGAATGTAGCTGTGTTCATAATTAAGCAATCACATTTAACATTACTTTCTGCTATAATACATATCCAAATATATATATATATAGAAAAATAAATGTATTCATCAGTTTAGGCCAATAAGTTTTTTCTTCTACATATTTTTTGTAAAAAGAAATTCGCAATAGGCATATATTGATTTGCGCAAAAGTTATTACGTCTATAAACTATGGGATAGATTTATGGACTTTTATTTATTTTTTTTATTGCTTTTACTGTAAATCTTTTTTGGGACCAGTGACATTATTACATTGATCAGTGTTATAAAAATGCAGTGATCAATGTAAACCTGTCACTGGCAGGGAAGGGGTTATACTAGGGGGCGATCAAGGGGTTAACTGTGTTCCCTCAGTGTGTTCCAACTGTAGGAGGGATGAGCTAGCAGGGGCATGACAGAGATCGCTGTCCCCGATTACTGGGAACAGAAGATCTCTGACATGTCATAAGGCAGAACGGGGATCCGCCTTGTTTACCTCGTTCTACCTCTGTAACAGGCGATCGCAGGTCGCCGGTGGATATCAAGTCTGCCGGACCTGCAGGCACGCTCCCACAGTGGACGGACGTGCGCCCTCATGCAGGGACCGACGTATGGGTACGTTGGTTCGCGCAGGAGAGCCGACCTGCCACAGTATATCTGCGTGAACAGGTCGGCAAGTGGTAAAATAGGAGTCAGTACACACCTGCCATCTTTTAAAGTGCCTCTGATTAACCCCAAATAAAGTTCAGCTGTTCTAGTAGGTCTTTCCTGACATTTTCTCAGTCGCATCCTACAGCAAAAGCCATGGTCTGCGGAGAGCTTCCAAAGCATCAAAAGGGATATCCTTGTTAAAAGGTATCAGTCAGGAGAAGGGTACAAAAGAATTTCCAAGGCATTAGATCTACCATGGAAAACAGTGAAGACCGTCATCATCAAGTGGAGAAAATATGGCACAAAAGTGACATCACCAAGAACTGGACGTCCCTCCAAAATTGATGAAAAGACAAGAAGAAAACTGGTCAGGGAGGCTGCCTAGAGGCCTACAGTAACATTAAAGGAGCTGTAGGAATATCTGGCAAGTACTGGCTGTGTGGTACATGTGACAACAATCTCCTGTATTCTTCATATGTATGGGGTAGAGTGGCAAGACCACTTACCAAGAAAAACATCTGAGCCAGGCTGCAATCTCCGAAAAGCAAGAGGGAAAATGTCTTAAGGTCTGATGAAACCAAGGTTGAACTTTTTGGCCATAATTCCAAAAGATATGTTTGGCGCAAAAACATTGCACATCACCAAAAGAACACCATACCCACAGTGAAGCATGGTGGTGGCAGCATCATACTTTGGGGCTGTTTTTCTTCAGCTGGAACAGGGGCCTCAGTCAAGGTAGAGGGAATTATGAACAGTTCCAAATACCAGTCAATATTGGCACAAAACCTTCAGGCTTCTGCTACAAAGCTGAACATGAAGAGGAACTTCATTTTTCAGCATGACAACGACCCAAAGCATTCATCGAAATCAACAAAGGAATGGCTTCACCGGAAGAAGATTAAAGTTTAGGAATGGCCCAGCCAGAGCCCAGACCTGAATCCCATTGAAAATCTGTGGGGTGATCTGAAGAGGGCTGTGCACAGGAGAAGCCCTTGCAATCTGTCAGATTTGGAGTGTTTTTGCAAAGAAGAGTGGGCAAATATTGTCAAGTCAAGATGTGCCAAGCTGATAGACTCATCCCCAAAAACACTGAGTGCTGTATTAGTGCAAGGGTGTGCACACTTATGCAACCATATTTTAGTTTTTCATTTTTACTTCCCTCCACCTAAAAGATTTCAGTTTGTTGTAGAGTTTATAGGTCTCATTAAGGGTGGAAAAAGTTCTGAAATTATTTATCTTTAAATGTATCTTTTATTTTTTTTAATCACTGAAACCTTACATTTTAGGGGTGTGTTCTCTCTCTCTGTCTCTCTCTCTCTGTCTCTCTCTCTCTGTCTCTCTCTCTCTCTTGTGAGATACTGTTTTTTAAATATATATAAGAAATCCAAGGCGGGATCATTGCACTTTAAAGTTTTATTTTCAGAAGTCCAAAGTAGGACTATTAAAACATTTTCCAAGTCATACTTGCATATCCATGTATGTCATTCAGATGGCGAGCTTTCGGGATAAGTATTAAACGCCCTTCCTCAGGCTAAGCATCATTTGATGATGCTTTGCCTGATTCTGAAGGGAGTGCACATGCTCAGCCTCATATCCAGAGGTTGTCTTTGGGAAATAGACGTATGAGCGCTGCCACCATTGCTGCAGGGTTGAAGGGGTGGGGGGTCAGCCTGTCAGTGCTCAGACCATACGCCGCACACTGCATCAAATTGGTCTGTATGGCTGTCGTCCCAGAAGGAAGCCTCTTCTAAAGATGATGCGCAAGAAAGCCCGCAAACAGTTTGCTGAAGACAAGCAGACTAAGGACATGGATTACTGGAACCATGTCCTGTGGTCTGATGAGACCAAGGTAAACTTCTTTGGTTCAGATGGTGTCAAGTGTGTGTGGCTGCAACCAGGTGAGGAATACAAAGACACGTGTGTCTTGCCTACAGTCAAGCATGGTGGTGGGAGTGTCATGGTCTGGGGCTGCATGAGTGCTTCCGGCACTGGGGTGCTACAGTTCATTTAGGGAACCATGAATGCCAACATGTACTGTGACATACTGAAGCAGAGCATGATCCCCTCCTTTCAGAGACTGGGCCACAGGGCAGTATCCAACATAACGACCCCAAAAACACCTCCACAATGACCACTGTCTTGCTAAAGAAGCTTAGGGTAAAGGTGATGGACTGGCCAAACATGTCTCCAGACCTAAACCATATTCAGCATCTGTGAGGCACCCTCAAGCGAAAGGTGGAGGAGCACAAGGTCTCTAACATCCACCAGCTCTGTGATGTCATCATGGAGGAGGTGAAGAGGACTCCAGTGGCCACCTGTGAAGCTCTGGTGAACTCCATGCCCAAGAGGGTTAAGGCAGTGCTGCAAAATAATGGTTGACACTTTGGGCCCAACTTAGGGGTGTACTCACTTTTGTTGCCAGCGGTTTAGACATTAATGGCTGTGTGTTGAGTTATTTTGAGGGGGCAGCACATTTACACTGTTATACAAGCTGTACACTCACTACTTTACATTGTAGCAAAGTGTCATTTCTTCAGTGTTGTCACATGAAAAGATAGAATAAAATGTGTGTATATATATATATATATATATACACACACACACACACACACACGCGCACACTCTCTCTCTCACTGGCTTAGTAGTTAGCACTCCTTCCTTGCAGCACTTGGAGTTTGAATGTTCTCCCTGCGTTTGTGTGGGTTTCTGGCCACACTCCAATATATCATCTTCTGCTTATCTTTTTTGCAGGAAGATGATGATACTGTTATATGAGGAGGGTCTGCGGGTGGTCATTCATACCAGCAATCTAATTCATGACGACTGGCACCAGAAGACTCAGGGGTATGTACATACAAGTTTCCGTAATCTCTTGTATCAGTATACAATCAGGCACTGGTGTAGCAGAACTTTCTAATTAAACAGAAATGGTTAAAGTGGTTGTAAACCCTTCCATATATCCAGTGAAGTCACTGACCTCAGGTGACACACAGATACAAGGGATAGAGGATACAAATCCTCCTACATATGTTGTGCCTGTTTATCTGCAGTATTCTCTTCTCTACATCTATTCCAATTGAAGAATTTGTAAAGCTTAAAGTGTTACTAAACCCACAACAGTAAAAACAGTCTTTATATGCAGTAAAGCATGCTTGTTATACTCACTGTGGAACCTAAGGGGGTTAATCTTCTGCATTGTGTAAAAAAAGGATGTTTGATCCTGTCTTCTCTAATTCTCCCCTTCTTCCACAGTCCCCAGTCCATCTCCTGATAAGACAGAGCCCTAGGAGGCACTCTGCACATGCTGGTGTGTATTGCTAGAGAGTTTTTTTTTTTTTTTTTTTTTTTTCGGGAGGGCGCATGTGATCAGCACAGGGACAGTCAACATTGTGCAGACAGAGGGTCAGGGGTCCTGCAGGCTTCTAGGACAGGCAGAGTAGAATGAAAACTCCTCCTACAAGCTTTAACCAGGCACTAATAGAAGTCACAAGACTGCTATATACTTCTGATGACAAAAGGTATTTAGCAGTTTATATTTACTAAAAGAATTGCATTTCCATGTTCTGTGTACTGTGGGAGACCAGGTATAGTAAATGCAGTCTCCTGGGTTTAGTAAAACTTTAACTGTCAGAAAGCGGGTGGGAAGCTGAAGCTACACTCTGCAGAGCTCAATGAGGAGACCCCTGAGAGCTGATTCGAGGGAAGGGACATGCCATCCCTTTCACACAGCACACATGAACAGAGCTGAGGCCATTAATTACAGCCTGTGTGCTGGAGCTTCCTCCCCGTCACCTTTTTTCTTTCGGTGTCAGGAACACCTGGCAGAAGTGACTTATGCTGATAGCAAAGGAAGGAGGCAGCAGACTCATTGTGTCACTCAGTACACCTTGTGCTATCTACATCCTTGACCGCATCAATGCACAGGAACCATTTCTCAGTAAGACTTTGCAATTACAAGACATAGAAGGCATGGGGGAGCTGAATGACACCACGAATTGCATGGTGTCACATGTAAATGGCAAGCAGTTTCTAACGCTGATTGCTGGACAGCTAGAGAATAGACTGAATTCCTAACTTGGAGCTTTTTGTTTCATGGTATAAGGTTACATGGCTGTTTAATGTAATTTCTAGGGTAAAGTTCCACTTTAAATTCATAGTTGTTGCTTCATGTTTTCTTTTGCAATCTTACAAACTTGTAGAGTTAAAAATAACAAATTGTGACTTGCATAAGTCACCACCCTAGTGCGGGATAAACGTGTGACTACACAATGCATGTACTGGTGGCGTTCAGCAGAGGGCTTTTATGGAGAAAGTCCCTCCCTGTGCCGCCACCATTGTCCTGTCTGTGATCCGCTGCCCTTTCATCACATCTAAAAGCTTTTACCATCCCTGGCTGTACCAGCGACACTCCGTGCCATTCGCAGACACAGTAGCTTTCTCTGCATGTTCGGATTTGTCCCGCATCTCTCCGGCTTTCAGATCTTAGAAATGGTATCTTATCATTACTGCTTGCTGAGGGTCTTCTGTACTAAATATTGGAAAGCGTTCCTCTGAACTTCTAATCATTGTTCGATTTTTAAACTAAATGTTGATAAATATTTAGGTACAGGTACTTACATTGAAAGGATTTTAGCAAACTTTATTGGTGATTCTTGCCTGCTTCTGTTCTGTAAATGGGCCATTGCTGGTTACTTGTGGAAATTCAGTGTTTTTCCGGAGATTTTGCCTTCGTTGTAATCACGTGATCAGTTCCAGTGTTATAATAGAGAAAACCTCATCCCTCTGAAGGAAAGTTGAGACGCCTTCATGTGCCATGACCTTCATCAACCACACCACCATGTGCCATGACCTTCTCTAACCACACCACCATGTGCCATGACCTTCTCTAACCATACCACCATGTGCCATGACCTTCTCTAACAACACCACCATGTCCATCTCTAACCACACCTCCATGTGCCCTGACCTTCTCTAACCACATCACCACGCTCCATGACCTTCTCTAACCACATCACCACACTCCACGACCTTCTTAATGTTGCTTCCGTTTTAGAGGCCTTTTTGTGACTTAAAGGTGTTCATTGGTCGTTACCGGGTAAATGTCTTGTCTTCGTCCGTTCTTAGTGGTTATTTCAAACGATTTTAGGAAAGTTACATTCATGGACATGGATTTA
>BLSH010017222.1:801623-811647 GCA_018402905.1 Glandirana rugosa | reverse complement strand
TACTTTTTTAAAAGAACAAAAGTGCTATGGATCATCATGCTCTGCACAGTTAATGGAAGTTAATATCCACATTTTATGTACTTTCAGTTTTTTTAAACAGAAATCTACAATAAATTTGAAGAAGGATTTCAGGCGTGGTATATTTTTACATAACTTAAACAAGCTATAAATATTCATTTGTTGTACTTTCCCCTTTTAAATGTTATAAACTCTATGTTGTCCACATGGAATTGCATATTTGATATACCTATTGCTTATACTTTAATATACTCTGTAAAACATTTCTCCCTGTCACCAAGAATGTAATTTGTATTGCTGTAATCAGATCATGCTGGAATCTTTATGATTTATGTAAAAAATGTAAATAACCATATGACAATGTTTAAACCAATACGGCCATATTCCTCTGGGCTGCTTTGGCCTCTCACCCCGATGGCCCCCGCCCTGCGCACAAAGCCCCCCGGTCCCTAGTGGCCCAAGGGGGGCGTTCTTGATCTCTGCATCGGTGGGGGGTACGGGAGGATGGGACCTTGTCTCCCTCTCCTTTCTCCCCCCGCAGCTGTTGGAGTCGTTGCGTCGGTGGAGCGGGCGTGCGGGACTCCCCCTGGTGTCCGCATGCGGGGGAGCCGCGCACGTCTGCTTCGGGAGCCTCGCCGCGTCAGCTGAATCGTACCGCCCCTGCCCCTCCCATTGCCTCTAGTTTCCCTCACAGTCCCATCTCTTGTTACGTAAACACGAGGTACGGGACGCTCACTCGTACTGCGCAGGCGCCGGCGTTATTTAAATGCGTGTGTGGCTGGCCTCAGTGTGCAGAGCCATCAGAGACACACACCACGCCAGGAGCCTTCCTGTTCAATCCATCAGGTATGTGGGCACTCGTTCCCCCTTTTCTACTCCCTAGATAAGTATCCACTGAGTACTTTCTGATCAGAGAAGACATGTAACACCCTTTCAATGGAAAATATATATTGGAAATAGGAACGTAAGAGCATTGGGACAATGTTACATAGACACGCTATATAAACACCACATATCCTAATGTTACAATAAACTGCTCTATATGCTGGAGCTGTTTTTGCAACCAGAGGCTAAGGAGATATGATCCCTTAATAACCAATTTAAGATGTTAAAGATATAAAACATTAAACTTACTCAGAGAAGACTAAATTACCAATAGAGCAATGTTTTATAATAAATTGAGGACATTGCTTTAGGACCAAGGTTGGAAGACCATAGATCTCCCTTCCGGTTGTCCCACTTTGCTTTGCAGCCCCCCATAGTAAAAGGAGGCGTTATATATACAATACCGTATGATCATTGCAAATTATGCAAAACTTTGCAATATGGTAGATTTACTTATTAATATTACTACTATTTTTAAGGATGATATGGCACAATGGACAAACCACCGCACACCAAAAAGGGGTGACTATATATATATATATATATATGTGTGTAAACTGTATGAAGCAAAAAGCTGATGCTCGCAAATGGAAGAAATGTATACAACATGGAAACTGTAAAACTCTGCCTGCCAGCATGCGTAATGACATCAACCTGCGAAGCTCCACTCAGGGCTGACGTCATCATGTTTGCTGGCGGGTTCCATTTTCGGTGTGCGGTGGTTTCTGAATTGGATTCTGAGGAGGTAATCATCGATATTATGTGGTGGTTTCTACATTGGACCTTCAGGATGCTCTGTGTGCCTATGAACATAAACAAATGTGATGGTGGAACCACTGAATCGGTCACGCGTGAATACCTTCTACTTAGCACACTCATTTTATTTAAATTCTCTTGTTCTATAATACTTTTTAACTATATTGTGTAACAATTCATCATTGATATTTGGCTTCACTATCTTAGCACTGGTGGTATATTGTCATCATATCATTTTAGCCCTGGTTCACATTGCAGCGATTTGACATGTGACTTGACATGTCAAATCACATGCCAAATCGGCGGCTTTTGCCAACAATGGCACCGTCCGAATCGATCGTAAAAATATTCCATACCTGAAATTCTTCTTTAAAAATACCTTTATGTTTTGTCAATACAGTGGCGAATTATTTGATCCCCTGCAGATTTTGTATGTTTGCCCACTTACAAAGAAATGAAGTGTCTATAATTTTTTATCATAAGTGTATTTTAAATGATAAAGACAGAATATCAACCAAAAATCCAGAAAAAATACATGATACAAATTATATAAATTGAGTTGCAGTTCAGTGAGTAAAATAAGTATTTGATACCCTACCAACCAACAATAATTCTGACTCCCACAGACTGGCTACAGTAGGTGCTCATGTGGTACACAAATTAGTCCGGTCAATGTAAGAAGGAGCTCCTAACGACAACTCGGTATGTGTATAAAAGACTCCTGTCCACAGAATCTTTCTTCCATTCAAACTTCACAATCATGGGCAAGACCAAAGAGCTGACAAAGGATGTCAGGGACAAAATTGTAGACCTGCACAAGGCTGGAATGGGCTACAAGACCATCAGCAAGAAGCTTGGTGAGAAGGATACTCCTCTCAGAGTGATTATTCGCAAATGGAAGAAATACAAAATAACCATCAATCGCCCTCAGTCTGGAGCTCCATGCAAGATTTCGCCTCATGGGGTAAGGATGATCATGAGAAAAGTGAGGGATCAGCCCAGAACTGCACAGGAGGAACTTATGAATGATCTCAAGGCAGTTGGGATCACAGTCCCCAAACAAACCATTGGTAACACAATACGCCTTGGATTGAAATCCTGCAGCTCCCGCAAGGTCCCCATCCTCAAGAAAGCACATGTACAGTCCATCTGAAGTCTGCCAATGAACATCTAAATGATTCAGAGAAGGATTGGGAGAAATTGCTGTGGTCAGATAAGAACAAAATTGAGCTCTTTGGTATTAACGTCACTTGCCGTGTTTGGAGGAAGAAAAATGCTGACTATGACCCTAAAAACACCATCTCTACAGTCAAGCACAGAGGTGGAAACCTTATGCTTTAGGGCGGTTTCCCTGCTAAAGGTACAGGCCATCTTTACCGCATTGAGGGCCAATGGACGGGGCCATGTATTGTAAAATCTTGGATGAGAACCTTCTACCCTCAACCAAAGCACTGAAGATGGGTCGTGGATGGGTCTTCCAGCATAACAATGGCCCAAAACATACCGCCAAGGCAACAAAGGGGTGGCTCAAGAAGAAGCACATTAACCACTTGCCGACCGCCGATCGGCATCTGACGGCGGCAAAGTGGCTCTGTAAGGCGAAACGCCATCATACGACGGCGGCCGCCAGATCGCGCACAGTGAGCGCGCGGGCGCCGCCGGAGGCGCGCCCGCGCGCTCACTGTGTCCGGGGAGGGCCAGGGAGCGGGTGCGGCGGCTTCGATTGCCGCCGGCCACCCGCGATGCCCCCCCCCCCCGGAGTGAAAGAACGGAGGTCCGTGTAAGTAAACACGGACCTCCGTTCTGTGAAGGGGGAAGGGCTGTGATCACAGCCTTCCTGTACGTGGAGGCTGTGACCACTTCCCTTCCCCAGATAGTGCAGTCCCCATACAGTTAGAACACGCCCAGGGAACATAGTTAACCCTTAGAGCGCCCCCTGCAGGTTAACCCCTTCACTGCCAATGGCATTTACACAGTAATCAGTGCATTTTTATAGCACTGATCGCTGTATAAATGCCAATGGTCCCAAAAAAGTGTCAAAATGTTCTGACATGTCCGCTGAAATATCGCAGTACCGCTAAAAATCGCAGATCGCCGCCATTATTAGTAAAAAATATAAATAAAAACCCCAAAAATGAATTCTCATCATCCGTAAACGCGACCACTTTTGCGCAAACCAATCAATAAACGCCGATTGCGATTTTTTTTTTATCGCAAATATGAGGAAGAATATAAATTGGCCAAAAACTGTGAAAAAAAATGTTTTTTTATAATTTTTTTGGATTTGTATTTTAGCAAAAAGTAAGAAATTTGGTTTTTTTTTGCAAAATTGTCGCTCTTCTTTTGTTTATAGCGGCAATCAGAAATGACGCAGAGGGGATCAAATACCACCAAAAGAAAGCTCTGTTTGTGGGAAAAAAAGGACGCAAATTTCGTTTGGGTACAACGTCGCACGACCGCGCAATTGTCAGTTAAAGCGACGCAGCGCCGAATCGCAAAAAGGGCTCCGGTCCTAAAGCTGGAAATCCTTCCGGTCCTTAAGTGGTTAAGGTCATGGAGTGGCCTAGCCAGTCTCCAGACCTCAATCCTATAGAAAATTTATGGAGGGAGCTGAAACTTCGAGTTGCCAAGTGACAGCCAAGAAACCTTAAGGATTTAGAGAAGATTTGTAAAGAAGAGTGGACCAAAATCCCTCCTGAGATTTGTGCAAACCTGGTCACCAACTACAAGAAATGTGTTACCTCTGTGCTTGCCAACAAGGGTTTCTCCACCAAGTACTAAGTCATCTTTTGTTTGGGGATCAAATACTTCTTTTATTCACTGAAGTGCAACTCAATTTATAACATTTTGTTTCATGTGTTTTTTTTTTTTTCCTGTATTTTTGGTTGATATTCTGTCTCTATCATTTAAAATACACCTATGATAAAAATTATAAACTCTTCATTACTTTGTAATTGGGGCAAACTTACAAAATCTGCCGGGGATCAAATAATTATTTTCCCCACTGTATATCAATAAAAATGTTTTTTCTTTAAATCAGAGTGTACCTGGTTGGATCCACACCTGGAAGATATCAAGGCCACGATAAAGAGAAATGGGGGCATTTACGTTTGAGGAAGGTACGTGTGATACATTGTTTCACTGTTTTGTGTCATATCGGTAGACCTAAACCAGGGGGTTGTGGAATAATACAGCACCGGTTTGTTCAAGCTTCTAGATTGGGGTTTTTATTGTGTAAATATAGGGGAAGATGATTCAGTTATCAAGAATTAGTAGGTATTAAGCCTGCCATACACTGGTCGAATTCCAAAAGAATTTTCTTTTGAAAATTATAACCAAGGCCGGCCACATATGGTTTGAATATTGGCTCGTTACTTCTGAACTGGCTGAGATTCAAACCATTAGTGGGCAGGCTGAATGTACCAAGTTGATCGATTGATCAAATTTTGTACAACCAGCCTGCTGGATTTGCTTACAATGATCACAAGTAGCTGCTATAGCCACTAGCGATAATTGCTGTCTTCTCCCGGCGGGGATGGCCTCCTCTGCCCCCTTGCCAGGAGAAGACAATAGCCAAGCAGGAGGGATTTCTGCATTAACACTGTCTGTGTTGATGGGGGAATCGAGCAAATTCCTCTGTGTATGGCCGGCCTAAGAATTTTTGTTTGAATTTCGCACCATTAGTGGGTCACACCAAACGGCCAATTTTCGTGCGGCTATGAGTGTTCATTTCGCCGACTAAAACATTTTCGTTGACTAACTTAATACCATTTTAATCGACTAAAATAAACTATGACTAAAACTAAAACAATTCAGATGACTAAAATGCGACTAAAACTAAAATGGCATTTTAATCGAAAGACTAAGACTAAAACTAAATTGAAATTTATCGTCAAAATTAACACTGGTCTGTAGTGCATGTTTAAACCATAAGTAATAACATATTAGATTTTTCACTCCAGCAGTATATAATGATTTTGAAAATTTTAGAGAAATGCTTAAATAATGCATTACAGTTTAACTAAACCCATTACATTTTAGACGACTAAAATGTCATGGAGTTGACTAAATATGTCTAGAACTAAAACTATTCCGTCTGTAGAATCGGATCGGTCCGTTGTCATCTGATCTCCATAGAGGAGAGCGGCGCTCTGACAGCTCCATCTCCGCTCGAGCGGAGACGGAGCTGTCATCCGTCGATCAGCGGGAATCAGCGGAGCGATCACCGCTGAGCAAATGGAATTCGGAAATGGAAAAGCTCGTGTAAAAGGGCCCTAGGGGGTTGATTTACTAAAGGGAATTAGACTGTGCATTTTGCAAAGTGTAGTTGCACTCTGCAAAAGCAGAGCTTAGTAAATTAGGTAAAGCTTCACTTTGCAAAGACTACCCAATCATATGCAAGGACATTTAAAAGCATTTTATTACTGCCACATGATTGGATGATGAAATTCAGCAGAGCTTCTGCTAATTTACTAGGCTCTGGAGCGCCTGCACTTTGCAAAGTGCACAGTCTATTTGTCTTTAGTAAATCAACCCCTTAGCCTTTACAAACCTCTGCTGTACAAGTGGAAATCCTGCCAACATTGTGTGATATCTTCAGCAGAACTTTATTATATAGTAATATCTTATACTCACAAAGGCACTTCAAAAATCAGCATATCACATGGATGGTGCACTTTCTGGTTGTTCTGTTTAGATCCCCGGGCCTCTGCTTATGGAGCTATTGGGCATCAGTTAGGCAGCAGAGTGGCAGTGGGGTGCCAGGAGAGAGGAGCGTGTGATCACCAATGCAGGGGGAAGGAGGTTAACTTTTGACTGCCATAACCACCTATACAGGTGAATTAACTTTCACTGCAGTCACCACCAATGAAGGCGACTGGGAGAATTAAATACACACTGCGGGTGAGCACCTGTGTGTGTGTCCACCCACACCAATGCTGAGGGTTATTATTGCACTCGCTGACACCAATGCTGGGGGTCACCAGAGCTTCACAGGTTGCCACTGGAGTCCTCTTCCACTCCTCCATGATGACATCATGGAGCTGGTGGATGTTAGTGACCTTGTGCTCCTCCACCTTCTGTTTGAGGATGCCCCACAGATGCTCAATAGGGTTTAGGTCTGGAGACATGCTTGGCCAGTCCATCACCTTTACACTCAGCTTCTTTAGCAAGGCAGTGGTCGTCTTGGAGGTGTATTTGGGGTCGTTATAATGTTGGAATACTGCCCTGCCGCCCAGTCTCCGAGGGGAGGGGATCATGCTCTGCTTCAGTATGTCACAGTGCATGTTGGCATTCATGGTTCCCTCAATGAACTGTAGGGACCCAGTGCCAGCAGCACTCATGCAGCCCCAGACCATGACACTCCCACCACCATGCCTGACTGTAGGCAAGACACGCTTGTCTTTGTATTCCTCACCTGTTTGCCGCCACACACACTTGACACCATCTGAACCAAATAAGTTATTCTTGGTCTCATCAGACCACAGGACATGGTTCCAGTAATCCTTGTCCTTAGTCTGCTTGTCTTCAGAAAACTGTTTGCGGGCTTTCTTGTGCATCATCTTTAGAAGAGGCTTCCTTCTGGGATGACAGCCATGCAGACCAATTTGATGCAGTGTGTAAAGTATGGTCTGAGCACTGACAGGCTGACCCCCCACCCTTCAACCTCTGCAGCAATGCTGGCAGTACTCATACGTCTATTTCCCAAAGACAACCTCTGGATATGACACTGAGCATGTGCACTCTACTTCTTTGGTCAACCATGGCGAGGCCTGTTCTGAGTGGAACTTGTCCTGTTAAACCACTATATGGTCTTGGCCACCGTGCTACAGCTCAGTTTCAGGGTCTTGGCAATCTTCTTATAGCCTAGGCCATCTTTATGTAGAGCAACTATTCTTTTTTTTCAGATCCTCAGAGAGTTCTTTGCCATGAGATGCCATGTTGAACTGCCAGTGACCAGTATGAGAGAGTGAGAGCGATAACACCAAATTTAACACACCTGCTCCCCATTCACACCTGAGACCTTGTAACACTAATGAGTCACATGACACCAAGAGGGAAAATGGCTAATTGGGCCCAATTTGGACATTTTCCCTTAGGAGTGTACTCACTTTTGTTGCCAGCGGTTTAGACATTAATGGCTGTGTGTTGAGTTATTTTGAGGGGACAACACATTTACACTGTGCTACAATGTAAAGTAGTGAGTGTACAGCTTGTATAAAAGTGTCATTTCTTCAGTGTTGTCACATGAAAAGATATAATAATATATTTATAAAAATGTGAGGGGTGTACTCACTTTTGTGAGATACTCTAAGTAATTGATCCACCTATCAATCAGCAAGATTTCTGGCTCCCAGGTGTCTTCTAGACAGGTAACAAGCTGATATTAGGAACACTCTCTTAAAGAGAAACAGAAGCAATCAATCAGATTCCAATCTCTCCACCATAGCCAAGACTAAAGAGCTATCCAAGGATGTCAGCGACAAGATTGTAGACCTACACAAGGCTGGAATGGGCTACAAGAGTACCGCTAAGCTGCTTGGTGAGAGGGTGATAACAGTTGGTGCAAATGGAGAAAAACACAAAATAACAATCTCCCTCGGTCTGGGGCTCCATGCAAGATCTCACCCTAATTGAGTTTCAATGTTCATGAGAACGGTGAGGAATCAGCCCAGAACTACACAGGAGAATCTTGTCAATGATCTCAAGGCATCTGGGACCATAGTCACCAAGAAAACAATTGGTAACTCACTACACCATGAAGAATTGGAATCCTGCAGTGCCCGCAAGGACCCCCTGCTGAAGAAAGCACATGTACAGCCCATCTGACATTTGCTAATGAACATCTGAATGATTCAGAGAAGAACTGGGTGAAAGTGTTGTGGTCAGATGAGACCAAAATCAAGCTCTTTGGCATCAACTCAACTCTGTGTGTTTGAAGGAGGAGGAGGAATGCTGCCTATGACCTCAAGAACACCATTCCCGCCGACAAACATGGAGGTGGAAATATTATTATGCTTTGGGGTTTTTTCTGCTAAGGGGACAGGACAACAAAAGGACGATAGGCAAGGCTATGTACCGTCCAATCTTGGGTGAGAACATCCTTACCTCAGCAAGGGCATTGAAAATGGGTTGTGGATGGGTATTCCAGCATGACAATGACACAAAACACATGGCCAAGGCAACAAAGGAGTGGCTCAAGGTGAAGCACATTAAGGTCCTGGAGTGGCCTAGCCAGTCTCCAAACCTTAATCCTATTGAAAATATGTAGAGGGAGCTGAAGGTTCGAGTTACCAAACATCCAACCTCGAAGCCTTAATGACTTGGAGAGGATCTGCAAAGAGGAGTGGGGCAAAATCCCTCCTGAGATGTGTGCAAACCTGGTGGCCAACTACAGGAAACCTCTGACCTCTGTGATTGCCAACAAGGGGTTTGCCACCAAGTACTAAGTCATGTTTTGCGAAGGGGTCAGATACTTATTTCACTCATTAAAATGCAAACCAATTTACAACTTTTTTTAAATGTGTTTTTCTAGATTTTTGTCTCTCACTGTTAAAATAAACCATTAACATTCTAGACTGATCATTTCTTTGTCAGTGGGCAAACGTACAAAATCAGCAGGGGATCAAATACTTTTTTCCCTCACTGTACACCAGAGGTCCTGCCTTAGATAGAGCTTCAGAAGACATCACAAGGAAGCTGGCTGTCAGTCTTTGGTGTTCTACAGGAGGGAGTTCTATGACAGAGGTGTAAAACTGGTTGTTATAATAAAGGTGGCATTGTATAACAGATTTAATTGTTACTGTATAACATGCTCTATATTTTGTGTTCCTACTTTGCAGATATTACGAGAAAAAGGTGGCCTGGTGTCGGGTATTGAATCATGGCCTGTGATTGGCCAGTTTTCCAGTATTGGTTCAATGGGGACCGACCACACCAAGTGGCTTCACTCTGAGTTCGGTGAGAGTCTGAAGACGCTGGGGAAAGGAGTGAAGACCCTGCCGAACGCAGAGAATCCTCTTCAGCTGGTACGGATGATGGGTTTGTAGTTCTTCTTTCCTTTATGGTCTGTGTTCTGTTGACACAGACAGACGGCGGAGGGGGGAGCCGGGCTGCTAACATAATGCGCCGCAGCCAGGCTCCCAGAAGTGGTAACAGAATACCGGTCAAAGACCGGTATCCTCTCTCTCCCCCCCCAAAAGTGCCAAATGTGACACCTAGGGGGGAATACGATCAGCGGAAGTTACACCATAAGACAATGGTGAAGACCCTCGGGCCGGCACAGCGTAATACAGTCGTCGGGCCGAGGGGGGAGGCGGCAGACAGACACAGTTGTCTTGTGTCTGGTATTTCCTTTCTTCTTGAT
>BLSH010017222.1:788739-799065 GCA_018402905.1 Glandirana rugosa | reverse complement strand
CGTCGAGCGGCAAGTTTAACTATCAGCTTGGATGGGATGACCGTGTTGAAAGCTGAGCTAAAGTCCACAAACAGCATGCGTGCATAAGTGTTCTTATTGTCCAGATGTGTTAGCACAGAGTGCAGTGCCATGGAAACGGCATCCTCTGTGCTCCTATTGCTGCGGTAGGCAAACTGGTGAGAGTCCAGGGTGGATGGCAGAGAGTCCTTCAGGTGTGCCAGGACCAGCCGCTCAAAACACTTCATGACAATAGGTGTCAGAGCTACAGGGCGGTAGTCGTTCAGACACTTTGGGGCGGAGTGTTTTGGCAAAGGCACGATGCAGGTGCTTTTAAAACATGTTGGCACAGCTGCTTGGGCAAGAGACAGGTTGAAAATGTCAGTGAAAACCCCAGCGAGCTGCTCAGCACATGCCTTGAGTACCCGACCAGGGATGTTATCTGGTCCAGCAGCCTTGTGCGCACTGATCCGGCTCATAGTGCAGCAGACGTCTGTGGTGGAGAGTGTGATTGGTGGATGGTCAGGTGAAGTTTTGAGCTTGATAGTGTTTGATGTATTGTCCCTCTCAAAACGTGCATAAAAGTCATTAAGCTCGTTTAAGAAGCGGATATCCATATTCGCGGGAGTGGAACGGGTGGATTTGTACTCACTGATGGCCTGGATGCCCTGCCACATGCGTCGAGGGTCGGAGTTGGAGAAGTGCTCCTCTATCTTTAGCTTGTAGCAGTGCTTGGCCTCTTTGATGCCCCTCTTCAGGTTAGCTCTGGATGTGCTGTAGGCCTGTGCATCCCCTGATCTGAAAGCAGTATTGCGTGCCTTCAACAGGAGGCGCACCTCCTTGTTCATCCATGGCCTCTGATTTGGGTATGTGGGGATCTGCTTCCAAGTAGTGACACTGTCTATAGTGGAGTGGATGTAATTCAACACAGAGGAAGTGTAGCGGTCAATATCAATGTGAGAGCCACTGGTGGCCTGAGAAGCAAATGAACTCCAGTCCGTGTGTAAAAACCTTTCCTGGAGTGTAAAATCTACCCCCGCAGGCCACACTTTGTTGGTCCTTACTGATGGCTTCACACGATTGATAAGGGGTGCATATTTGGGGGTGAGAAACAAAGAAAGGTGATCCGATTGTCCTAGGTGGGGGGTTGCAACGTAGGCTCCAGCCATGTTTGTATAAACATGATCTAAGGTTTTGTTTCCTCTGGTGTGGCAGGAAACATGTTGGTGGAATTTGGGGAGCACTGCTTTTAGGTTTGAGTGATTAAAATCACCCGCAACAATAAACGCAGCATCAGGGTGGGCGATCTGTTGTTTACTGATGGCTGCATGAAGTTCTTTCATAGCAAGCTTGGCATCAGCGTCTGGGGGAACATAGGCTGCTGTTATAATGTTCGAAGTGAACTCCCGTGGCAGATAAAACGGTCTGCATTTAACCATAAGAAACTCAAGGTTGACAGAACAATGACTCATGACAGTAGTAGAGTCCGTGCACCAAGCTTTGTTAATGTAAATGCACAATCCCCCACCTCTTGTCTTACCGGAGCCATCCTGTGTCCTGTCCGCCCGGAGTGTGTGGTGTCCTGCTAGCTCGATGACATTGTCCGTTATGCCGCTGTGTAGCCAAGTTTCCGTGAAGATAAAAACATTGCAGTCCGAGAGTCTCTTACTGTATGTTAGGTTGAGTCGAATCTCTTCCATTTTGTTCACCAGTGATCGTACATTGGCAAGTAAAATGCTTGGTAAAGAGAGCCGGTGCGGTGTTAACTTTAGCTTAGCTCTTATTCCTCCGCGCTTTCCTCGCTTTTGTTTGCGATCTTGACGGCGCCGGCGAGCACTTCCCACTGGCCGGGCAGGCTGACTCGTCTCAGATGTTCTGGCAATCTCAGGAAGGAGTTGAAGATTGGCAATAAGAACGTTCGGAACTCGCAAACCAATATCCAAAAGCTCCGTTCGGGTGTACAATGTCAAGGTACAGCTGTTCCGCACGAACAGACCCAAGATGAGCAAGAGAAGTACTAAAAAATTGCAAAATCTGGAGAGACCCTGGGCCTCGCAATCTGCTCGCGCCGCCATCTTTGGTGTCTCACGGGGGTCCTGGGGGGCAGGTCAGTAAGCTTTGGGGATCAGAGGGGGTATAGTGGACCTCAGGGATGTCTTGCTAGTAAAAATGAGGGCTGATGGTGTCAGGATGGCCTTTTTGTAAATTGCGGCCTAGCCGCGGATGAAGCCGCGGCCTCGATTTTCGGGCTTCCCGAGTGACCAAGCAAAGTTTTTGCGCTTTTTTGGCCCAGCCTTTGGGGTAGGTTGTCAGGAGCCTCAGTGTTCTTGTTCCGGGGTCCGAAACTGCGGATTGGCTGCAGGATGGATATTATAAGTTGCCGCTCCCTAGGCCGCAAATGGAGCCGCGGCCTAAATTTATAGTGTTGCGGAGGTCGGGCACGGATCTCTGCGATTTTTGGTCCGGGGTGTGGGGAAGATTGTGGGGAAGCCTTCTGAGTGAGTTTGGATTGCTCACCTGTCCCTGGAAGGTTGGATGCCTATGGATTGTATCTGGGAGAGCTCTCCCAGAATGCGTCCATCTTCCACCAAGGACCCGCCTCTAATCTCAAATCAAAGTTGTTCTATCAGGTTGAGGTCAGGACTCTGAAAAACAACCCCACACCATAATCCCCCCCCCCCCCCTCCACCTAATGATTTGGGCCAGTGCACATAGAAAGGTCCATAAAGACATGGATGAGCGAGTTTGAGGTGGAGGAACTTAACGGAGTCCTGACCTCAACTCGATAGGACAACTTTGGGATCAGTTAAAGCGGAGACTGCGAGCCAGGCCTTCTCGTCCAACATCAGTGCCTGTCCTTGCAAATGCGCTTCTGGAAGAATGGTCAAATATTCCCATAGACACTCCTAAACCATGTGGACAGCCTTCCCAGAAGAGTTGAAGCTGTTATAGCTGCAAAGGGTGGGCAACGATAGATTGACATGTTTCACAAAATCACATTCACCTACTCATAATCCGTATTATGAATAAGCGAATGTGATTTTCGTGAAACATGTCAATCTATCATTGCCACATCTGTACCTGTGTCTGAACAAGATTTTTTTGATGGATTTTATTCTTCAATCAATACAAGAATTTCCTTCAACTTCAGTGTGCGGTTATCCATACATTCTTACAAATGTACAGAGACATCCTTTAGGAAAACCTGCTCCAGAGCTTTCTGGACCTCAGACTGGGTGAATGTTCATCTTCCAACAGGACAACGACCCTAAGCACACAGCCAAGATAACAAAGGAATGGCTATGGGACAACTCTGTGAATTGCATTGAGTGGCCCAGCCAGAGCCCAGACTTGAACCCGATTGAACATCTCTGGGGAGATCTGAAAATGGCTGTGCACCGAACTTCCCATCCAACCCGATGGAGCTTGAGAGATCCTCTAGAAGAATGTGAGAAACTGCCTAAAAATAGTTGTGCCAAGCTTGTAGCATCATACTCAAAAAGACTTGAGGCTGTAATTGGTGCCAAAAGGTGTTTCACCAAAGCATTGAGCAAAGGCTGTACTGTATGTACATTTTATTTTTTTTTAATACATTTTCAAATTATCACATTTATTTCAAATAAACTTTTTTCACATTGTCGTTATGGGGTATTGTTTATAGAATTGTGAGGGAAATAATTTAATCCATTTTGGAATAAGGCTGTAGCCTAACAAAATGTGGAAAAAGTGAAACACTGTGAATACTTTCTGGATGCACTGTATATCACTCTGTGTGTAATGAATCTATAAAATATGAGTTTTACTTATTGAATTGAATTACTGAAATAAATTAACTTTTTGATGATATTCTATTTTTTAGATGCACCTGTAAATGTATAATAATAGAGTGTGACTGTCATGTGGGTTGGTTGGGGGGGGGGGGGGAGCAGGGGAAGGCAAGTTTAGCAAAGTTTCAAACAAGAGTTACATTTCCCCCATGTGCCAAGATTGCTAACTGTCACATTACTTGTGCTCTCAACCAAACTGTCAAACCATCCAAGGCCGGTGTCATAACTGATCACATGTGCAGCACCATGGTAGCTGCATATCAAACAGGCCAAGATGGCAGCTTCCTTGGCTGAAAACGATAGGAGGGTTAGTTCCGCTTTAGGGATCAGATTTGCAGTAACCGGGTCACACAGTGCTGTGTGATTTTATAGCGTTTTTTAAGTGACTTTTTCCCTATTCTAACAAATTTCGCTTGCAGTGGCTATTTTCAGTGAAATTTCTGGACCTGCAAAATAGTTTTTTTACTTGGTTAGTTTTTGCAAGGTAGTTGCACCAACATTTTTTGTTGCAGCAAAGTCAAATGTTAGGGTAAAATGTAACTTCTATATCCGTTTCCTGTGAATGAAGGTTGTGAATGTTGCTTCAGTGTTAGAACATGCTTAACTTCAATCCTGGTGTCTGTCATGTAAAAATATCTTATTCTATTTCCTTTTGTGTTTTGCAGCGGGGGGCTCTCTGCCTTACAGCATCCAGACGGCCCAGAAGCAGCCGTGGCTCCATTCCTATTTCCAGTAGGTAACAAACCGCTAATTTCCACTTATGTGTGGCTTGATTCACTTTAGTGGTTTTTTTACTGAAATTTTGCATTTTCTAGATTTTTGTGGTAATATCAAGTGACATAAAAAATTGTAACTACACTATTTTATTCTCTAGGGTATCGGCTTTCAGAAAATATATAATGTTTTGGAGTTTTATGTAATCTTCAAGCCTAAAATGATTTTTTACAAAATGTGTAAAAAAATGACTCTGACAGCGAAAGGGTTAAAATAGACCTGAAAGCCCTCAAGGTCCCTTGTAACGAGACTGAACTGGCCGTAGCTGACATAAATCAATACAAAACAACCAACACATTTTGGGATAAATTAGAGCAGAGTCTGCGAGCCAGGCCTTCTTGTCCAACATCAGTGCCTGACCTCACAAATGCTCTTCTGGAAGAATGGTCAAACATTCCCATAGGCACTCCTAAACCTTGTGGACAGCCTTCCCAGAAGAGTTGAAGCTGTTATAGCTGCAAAGGGTGGGCCAACTCAATATTGAAACCTATGGACTAAGACTGGGATGCCATTAAAGTTCATGTGCGTGTAAAGGCAGGCGTCCCAATACTTTTGACAGTATAGTATACATCAAAGACCATTATATGAGGAAATCTCTTGAGATTTCACTTCTCATATGTAGCTTTGCATAACCAGTTGCCGTTTGCAAGTGGTTTACCGGATTATGGCTGAATCTATCAGCCATAACCCCGATATAATTTTTTTTTCAGCCAGGGGCTGGTTTTCTTGTTAAAGCAGTTCGAGCAGCTCATGAACCGCTGGAACACTTTCAGAAGTGGTGGGCGGGGACAGCACTTGCCCATGGTTCACAAGCTTACCATTTTAATCGGCCTACTAGAGAAACGATTTGATGGTGTGGCCAGCTGGTCAGAGGCCATAAAACACCAGAACGGCTTTGATCACCTCTATGGCCTTGGAGGAACAGCGCTACGTCATGATGTCACTTCCGGTCCAGCGTGAAAGTAAACTTTTTTTTTTTTTTTTTGTAAAGCAAAAAATTAAAAAAAATGTTTTGTTTTTTGTCTTTTGCTTTTAAGGGTAGAGGAGAGATTTGGGGTCTTTTTTTGTACCCAGATCTCTCCATAAAGAGAACCTGCCATTCTATTACCATGGATGTTTACATTCCTTGTAATAGGAATAAAAGTGATCCAAAAAATAAAGGGACAGTGTAAAAATAAAATAAATAAGAAAAAAAAAGCGCACCCACCCCCTCCGTGCTCGTGCACGGAAGTGAACACACATGTAAACGTTTTTTGCACCACACATGTGAGGTATCGCCGCCAATGTTAGAACGAGAGCAATAATTTTAGAGCTAGACCTCCTCTGTAATTAACTCTAAACAGGTAACCTGTAAAAATGTTTAAAGCGTTGCCTATGGAGATTTTTTAAATACTGTAGTTAAAGCGTGACATGTAAGGTATCTATTTACTCAGCGTAACATCATCTTTCATATGTAACAAAACAGTTGGGGTATATATTGTGTTTTTTTTCATTCATTAAAGTGTATTTCTTTATCATGCATCACGGGACACAGAGCAGACCATAATAATAACTAACTGGGTTATACGCAACCTATAGGTGAATGGACACTGGCAACCAATAGACAGGAAGTTCCCCCCATATAACCCCTCCCACACCGGGAGTACCTCCGTTTTTTCACCACTGTCTTGAAGGTGATGGTCATGGCTGTTAAAGCTCTTGAAATGATGTCCCAGAAAAAGGATGTTATGATCGGATCCATTCGGATGGCAAATAGGCTAAAATGGATGGTACCCGAGCCTTGGAGGAAGAAGCAAGGTTTTGCCTGTAATGTAACCTAGGTGGCACTGGCCCCTGGTCTTGGGAAATCCTGGGCTATTGCCCAAGGGAAAATTCCATCAGGGTGCTATACAGGTCCAAAGGTGTGGGCCCTGAATAAAATGAGGGACCCGGTCCTTGAAGGTCCAGTGGTGACAGGCCCGCCATGATGGGTGAAGGCTGGCTCCCATTACATCCCTTTACAGGGAGCCTGCGGCAGGATAGGTAAGTGCTTCCCCTTCTTTTTAAGAAAAAGAAAAATATATTTTCCTGCTTCCAGTTGACTGCTATGCCGTGGATAGGTCCCCATCTCCTGAGTCTGGGGCCAGCAGTAATCTGTCTGAGCACAAGGACACTCATGGCTGGGGGTGGGTTCCCCTGAGTTGGGTCCTGTAGATGACTGTAGCTGTAGATGACTTGGCTTGGAGGAAGGGCAGGCTGAGGATTCCTCCTCTGGGGAGTCAGGCTCAGAGGAGCCTTTTTCAGCCTCTCATTCACATAGGTTACTAATTCATTCTCTAATGGAAATGGTGAGGTCTGGCTTTAAACTTCACCCGGTGGAGGTGTCAGAAGCCTCCTTCTCTTCTCTGGGGTCTTTGTGCCCTTGGCAATGTTTCCAGGCTTCTCCCTTTGCATTTGTTGCTGGAGCAGGTGATTTATGCAGACTGGGAGCACCCTGATCGGGTGTTTATGCCACTAAAAAGGCAGAAAAAAACCTGGATCCAAAAATCGGCCAAACCTAACTCTAAGTTGGCCTTATGAAGGGGTGCCCCCACTCACGGGGGTGGGGGAGAGGCTGCAGCAATTCTCTTGGTCTTGGGTAAGTGTGGTACAGGACAAATGGGTCACTTCTACAGTGGCACAAGACTACAAGATAGAGTTTTGGGAGTTTCCTCCTTCCTCCGGTATCTGGGTTTCAATGTTCTCACAAATCCTGTAAAAAGAAAATTACTGTTTCAGGCCTTAGAACACCTAAGGGTGCAGGGCATGAATATGGAGGTACCGGTAGACGAAGAGTTAGAGGATTTTTACTCAAATCTCTTCACAGTGCCAAAGCCAAGTGGAGAAGTGAGGCCCATTCTGGACCTCAAAGCTCTCAATCAGTTCTTGAACATTTGGCCCTTCCAGATAGAGTCTATTTGGTCGGTTGTAGTTTCTCTAAGAAGAGGAGAATATTTTGGCATCCATAGATATAAGATACGCCTACCTGCACATCACAATTTGCAGGCCTCATCAAAAATTTCTACGCTTCGCAGTGGAGGGGCGTCATTTTCGATTTGTGGGCTTACCATTCGGTCTAGCCACAGCTCCCCAAGTGTTCACAAAAGTTCTGGCCCCGGTATTTGCATCCCTAAGATCACCGGGGATATCAGTGGTGGGATATCTAGACAACCTTCCACTCCAAGGATCGATCAAGCCAGGGGCTAGATTTTCGATTTGTGGCCCTACCATTCGGTCTAGCCAAAGTTCCCCGGGTGTTCACAAAAGTTATGACCATGGTATTGGCATCCCTAAGACGACCTTCTACTCAAGGATCGATCAAGCCAGGGGCTAGAGCAGAAAGTGGATCGGACGGTCCAATTCTTAAAAAGCCTCAGTTGGATCCTGAACGTAGAGAAATCGGCTCTGTGTCCGGTTTAGGTACTAGAATACCTGGGCCTTATCCTGGATACAACGCAGGGAAAATGTTATTTGCCTGCCACAAAGGCCAGGGCCATGATGGATATGATCAAGGTCATAAAGAGAAGAAAGGAGCCCTCTATTCGGCTGTGCATGAGATTGATGGTGTCGTCGTTCGACGCAGTCCCATATGCTCAGTTTCACTCCAGGCCATTCCAGAAGTATATTCTGGGGGCTTGGGACAAAAACATCCAGGTGTTGGATTATCCCATGACTCTATCACCATCTGTGAGACAGAGTCTCTCATGGTGGTTGAGGCCCAACAATTTGGGGAAGGGAAAATCCTTCCTGCCATTGACTTGGAAGGTGGTGTACACGGATGCCAACCTTCTAGGTTGGGGGGCAGTCCTGGAAGAGGCCTCAGTCCAGGGGACGTGGTCTCTACCAGAGAAAAGCTTGCCTATCAGTGTCCTAGAGATTCGGGCAACTCGCTTGGCTCTGGTATTCTGGTCGGATAGGCTACAGGGATACCCTATCCAGATTCAGTCCGACAATGCCACGGCAGTGGCATACATCAACCGTCAGGGAGGTACCAGGAGCCAGGCGGCTCAGAGGGAGGGTGAGCCAGATCTGATCATGGGCAGAGGAACATGTTCCATGTCTATCGGCAGTATATATTTTGGGAGTGGACAATTGGCATACAGACTTTGAGTCGTCAGCAATTAGTTCTGGGGGAATGGTCCCTACATCCCGAGATATTCCATCGGATCTGCCAACAGTGGAGTACCCTGGGCATAGATCTATTGGCCTCCAGTTACAACAACAAGCTGGACAGGTTTGTATCCAGTACCTGGGATCCGATGGCTGTCGGAA
Source organism: Glandirana rugosa (assembly GCA_018402905.1). Classification (NCBI taxonomy): domain Eukaryota; kingdom Metazoa; phylum Chordata; class Amphibia; order Anura; family Ranidae; genus Glandirana; species Glandirana rugosa. The sequence goes on along the minus strand of BLSH010017222.1, from coordinate 790,177 downwards.
CGGATGCGCTTGTGGTCCCATGGGATCAGTATTCCCTGATCTGTGCTTTTCCTCCACTGCAACTTCTGCCGCGGCTTCTGTGCAGGATATAGGAGGAAGGGAAGCCGGTAATTCTGGTGGCCCCAGCTTGGCCCAGAAGCGCTTGGTACGCAGAAATTGTGAGGTTGGCGGTTTGAAAACCATGGGCTCTTCCATACCGTTCGGACCTGTTGTCCCAAGGACCCATATTCCATCCTGCTTTACGATCACTAAATTTACCAGTATGGCAATTGAGACCACAATCTTGAGAGATAGAGGTATTTCAGGTTCGACCTAATCTACCCTGATCAATGCCAGAAAGCCAGTTTCTAGGAGCATCTACTATAGGGGATGGAAGTCATACATTTCTTGCTGTGAATCTAAGAGATGGCATCCTCGCAAGTATGCCATTGGTAGAATTCGTGACTTTCTAAAATTAGGAGTGGAGCTGAAACTGGCTTTGGGTACAATTTTTATTGCATCACATTCATTGGTACGGACATTTATGAAAGGGGTGGGGCGTGTGGTGCCACTGATGATGTCCTTGGGATCTAAATCCGGTGTTATCTGTATTGCAGAAGCAGTCTTTTGAGCCTTTTCGGCATATTCCATTAATCTTGTTGTTGAGGAAATAGTTATTTTTGGTGGCTATAACTTTGACGAGATGGGTGTCAGAGTTGGCCAGCCTCTCTTGTAAGGAACCATTTTTGGTCCTACATCAAAATAAGGTGGTTATGCGTCCTCGGTTGGATTTCTTGCCAAGAGTGGTTTCCAGTTTCCGTTTAAACCAGGATATCATCCTGCCCTCCTTTTTTCCGAATCCAAAGACTACAGAGGAAAGGTTACTACACACACTCGATGTAGTTTGGGCGGTTAAGATTTATTTGAAGATGTCTTCTCCTGTTCGGAAGACTGATTCCTTTTTTGTCCTGCCAGAGGGTTCTAAGAAAGGACACGCAGCGACAACTTCAACTATTTCTAAATGGATTCACCAAGTTATTGTCCAGGCGTTTGGTTTAACCACTTGACAACTGGGCACTTAAACCCCCTTCCTAACCAGACCAATTTTCAGCTTTCAGTGCTCTCACATTTTGAATGACAATTACTCAGTCATACTACACAATCCTTCCCCCAAATTCACGGGTCAACAGTTCACCAATTTGGTTTGCGGACCTGTTATTGAACCACTTAGGTAAATCTTTATCAACTTCAACAGCGACGCACAGGAAAGAATCTTGGGAGACCGTCCTGTTTTTTCCTTAGTCAGAAGGCTTGTCCTCTTCTGTAGAAGTTTATTTAGAATTGGCGGGTTTGATGTAGCTCACACACATCATTGGAAAGGAGACATCAGAAACCTAAGCCTTTTTTCCTCCCGTCCTACTATAGGACCAAATTTGCCTTTGACCTTTGGTGAGAACCG
>BLSH010017222.1:776487-786688 GCA_018402905.1 Glandirana rugosa | reverse complement strand
GACGGATGGGTGAGCACAGATGCATTGGTGATGGAAGGGTGAGCACGGATGCATGGGTGACGGATGGGTGGACACGGATGGGTGAGCACGGATGCATGGGTGACGGATGGGTGAGCACGGATGGGCACGGGTGGGTGGGCATGGATGTATGGGTGACGGATGGGTGGGCATGTATGTATGGGTGACGGATGGGTGGGCATGTATGAGGGTGTATGGGTGATGAGGGGGTCCCTGCCTGGCAGTGGGCGGTGCTGTGGGCACTTCAGATCCTGCCCACAGCACCGCTGCATCTCCTCTCTCCCCCCTCCCCTGTCACACTGCACCGATCGGTGCGGAGAGGGGGGAGACAAGCCGGCACTTCCGCCGGCTTGTTTACATGTGATGCTCCGTCATTTGACGGAGCGATCACGTGGTAAACGGCCGCTCCAAGCGGCCATTTACCTTGATCCGTGATGCGCCGGGTCTCATAGACCCGGCGGTCACGGATGCTTCCAGGTGCGCGCCCCAGGGGGCGCGCGGGAGCGCGATTGTGGGAGGACGTTATATAACGTCCTCCCACAACAATGGGTGCCACTTGCCGCCGTGTATCTACGCTACACGGTCGGCAAGTGGTTAAGGGGTAGGGTTGCACCCTTTGGCCTAAAAGCACATTCCACCAGGAGGGTGAGTGCTTCAAGGGCATCAGGTGTCTATGGCCCAGATTTGCAAGACTGCTACTTGGTCTTCAGTCCATACATTCGCCAGGTTCTACCAGGTGGATGTTAGGGCTCAAGAAGGGGCTGTGTTTGGTCACAACATGCGGCAAGCAACAGTCTAGGCTTTGTCCAGTGGTGGGCTTAGGATTTCTGTGTTCCCTCTCCTCAGGGGCATTGCTTTAGGACATCCCAGTTAGTTATTATTATGGTCTGCGCTGTGTCCCGTGATGTACGATAAAGAAACTTTTTTATTTCTTTTTCCTACAGCTTACTTGTAAAAATTTTTGGAGTACATCAGGGGACACAGAGGTCCCTCCCATCCATATATATATATATATATATATATATAACAATCAGTTTAATAGAGAAGACTCCACAGTGGCCTTTCTCAAGCTTTTTAACTTGAAGAAACTCTTGATTTGACTCTCAGGGCCAAGGAAACCCTTACTAATGAATTACTATATCTACAGCTCGCAGTACATTAGCGTGAGGGCCACTGGTAAGAATACTCCTTACATTTGTGGTCTTTGGAAACAATCCCCTTTTACAGATAGCTAAAAAGATCATTGGTGTCAGTGGTTACCTATCCAAGGAGCAGGAATTGCCCATTGCTCAATGAACCCATGGAAGCCTCTAGAGCAGGGGTCAGCAACCATTTTCCACTTAAGGGCTGAATTCAGTGTATGTGAATGCATGGAGGACTGTATTCACCTGCTAATAAATTAAGATAATAATCTGGACCCCTTTACATTACACAACCTCCGCACTTCTGGACCCCTTTACATTACACAGCCCCGCACCTCTGTTCTTCTTTACATTACACAGCCCCGCACCTCTGTTCTTCTTTACATTACACAGCCCCTCCTGCATATTACACACCCCCCCCCCCCCCATGTTATGCTTTAAAATTGCGCACACTCCTGGAATAGCGACAAACTACAGTACTTAAAAATCTACATAGGTGACGCTTTAAAAATTTCTACAGGTTACCAGTTTAGAGTTACAGAGGAGGTCTAGTGCTAGAATTATTGCTCTCATTCTAACGATCACAGTGATACCTCACATGTGTGGTTTGAACACGGTTTATATTTGCGGTCGCAACTTACATATGCGTCCGCTTCTTCATGCGACTACGGAGGGATGGGGCGGATTATTTATTTTTTTTCTTTATTTTATTTCATTTTTTTTATGTTTACACTGTTCCTTTAAAAAAAAAATCCTGATCACTTTAATTGCTGTCAGAAGGAATCTAAATATCCCTTGTGACAGTAATAGGGAGTGATAGGTATTCTTTATGGAGAGATCTATGGTCTATAAGACCCCAAACCCCTCCTCTGAACTTAAAAGCATTCAAAGCACCAAGTTTGGCTGTTTTGAAGGTTGTCATTTTTTTAAAATATGGCGCCTTTAAGTCTCCTGTAAAGCGGAAGTGATGTCATGACATCGCTTGCTGGTTACTAGATCTGAGACCCGATCAAAGCCGATTTAGGACTTGCTGGCTGGTCGCTTGGACCTGTCGGTGGGACAGGAGAGCCCAGACGAGCTGCGGAAGGCGGTTAGACTAGCTGCGGAAGGTTGTGGCGGGGGGGCGGGATAAAAGCCGAGCGGCTTCTTAGCTCCATCAGTTGTTATCCCAAGACAGCCGACCAGGGTTAAAATGCCTGCGGGCCGGGTGCAAGGGAATTCATCACGTGCACTGACGGGCCGGACATTTAGTGACAGCAGGGTGGGGCGGGACGGGTGCAGCTGCCGACCCCTGCTCTAGAGGAACCCTAGTTGAGAGGGGCTGATCTACAAGGTCATTGATCCCCAAGGTTTAACTCAAAATCAACTGCAAATAATGTGCATTGCCATAAGACAGAAATTCTACAGCACAGGAGTTCCTGTTAGCTTTGGCAAATCCTGATCAAATTGAAAGTGCTATCTTTAGAAGTACTACTTGAGTATAAGTACTACATCTATACCAGTCACTTCTCTTTCCTTATAGCTAGACAATAACAGATGGTTTGCAATGACAGGAACTGCGATGTCCATAAATTGCCACTTGATGAAAGCTGGTCTTGCCACCTCCTGGTATACAAGACCAGTGACCGGTGGAGTTGCTTCTAAGCCTGGACTGACTCTTCTATACCAGGAGGTGGTAAGACCAGCTTTCATCAAGTGGCAATTTACTACTACTGCTGTTCTATTCATTGCAAGCCATCTGTTGCCGTCTAGCCATAATGAAAACAGGATTGCTAGTGTAGGTGCGTGTTTTTCAACACAAGTAGCACTTCTAAAGATTGCACTCACAATCTGATTAAAGATTTGCAAAAGCTAACCTGGACCGCTGTGTTATACAATCTCTGCTCTATGGCAATACACAACATATGCAGAGGATTATGAGCTAAACCTTGAGGATCAATGACCTTGTAGTGTCTTCTTTATTACATGCACTCCTACACTTTTACAAAGCTAAGTATTTGAATTCTAAGACCCGTTATTATACAATGGATTTTGATGTATACACATTACGTGTGAGATTCTACAAGGCGGGACAGATCTGTGAAAGCAATATAGGAGATGTCTTCAAAGTTCTATATATTTGGAGTCTCGTTTTCTAAGCTGCATAACCAGCTCGGCTCCAGAAGGTTTTACCCCCTTCATGACCAGGCCATTTTTTGCTATTTAGCACAGCTCTGCTTTAGTTGGTAATTGCGCGGTCATGCAAGCTGTACCCTAATAAAATTTGTATCATTTTTTTCACACAAATAGAGCTTTTTTGGTGGTATTTGATCACTACTGGGTTTATTATTATTATTATTAATATTATAGAAATGAAAAAATACCAAACCTTTTGGAAAAAAAAAAAAACATTGGGGTTGATTTATTAAAGGAAAATAAACTATACACTTTGCTAAGTACAGTTGCACTCTGCAAGAGCAGTCGCTCCAGGGGTTAGTAAATGAGCAGAAGCCCTGCTGACTTCCATCATCCAATCATGTGCAAGCAAAAATGCTGTTTTTTGTTTTTTTCCTTGCACGTGATTGGGTATTGTTTGCAAAGTGAAGCTTTACCTCATTTGCTAAGCCCTGGAGCAACTGCACTTTCAGAGTGCAACTGCACTTTGCAACATGCACAGTCTATTTGCCTTAAATAATTAAATCCCAATACTTTTTACTTTCTGCTATAATATATATATATTTTTTTTATACTACTAATGGCAGCGATCAGTAGCTTGTAGCAGGACTGCGATACTGCGTTCTGACACTGACTCTAATAAGGAACTGACTAACTGCCACAGACATCACCAGTGCCATTATTACAGTGATAATACTATACACTGTCACCTTACTAATGACACTGGCTGGGAAGGGGTTAACCCCTTCACACCTAAGCGCCTAAGGGTAAAACAAATCTTAATACCTAAGCACAATTTTGACATGTGTTAGTAAAACCATACATATCATCACAACCACTTTGTGCATTTTTTGTTAATACTAGTAATGGCAGTGATCAGCAACTTATAGTGGGACTGTGATAGTGCGGCAGCAACCTGACCACTAACTGATGCTGGGGGGAACTAACTGCCACTGACATCACCAGTGACTAATGACACTGCCTGGAAAGGAGTCAACATCTCGGGTTATCAAGGGGTTAAATGTGTACCTAACTTTGTGTAATGTGTGCTGGTTCTTAAGAAATATCTTTCTTATCTTATTCTTAAACAGAGAGATCGTCCCCTCTGTAGATTGGACAATAATTGGTCGGGACCTGCTGACTCCCACTGTGTACAATCACAGTGGGTGTCAGCGGGGGACATGCATGCACGTTCCCTGAACCCAGAAATAGGCAGTGGCGTGCCAGTACATCGCTGTGCCTGTATTGGGCCGCCCGTCCGCAGTACATTGCAGGCGAGCGGTCTGCAAGTCGTTAAAGTATTAAACCCTCACCATTTTTTTAGCTTAACAAATTTATCACAATAAAATAAACATTTCCTAATAAATAATTTGTTAAAATTTTCTCCATCACTTGCAGCTTACAACTTTCGCTGTTTCTCAGTGCTGCTTCCCTGAACTCCCAGGAAAGGGTTAACATTGGACAGTGTAGTCTCCAGCCAGTCTGTTAGCTTAGAGGAGGGAGGAGTGGGGCAGTGCCTTGTCATTCTAGGCCAGGGATCGCCAAACTTTCTAATCAAAGAGCCGGTTTACAGTCCATCAGACTTTATGGGGGCCGGACTGTGGCCATTTGGAGTAGAAATTATCCTGCCATCAGTGGGAGTAAACAATGCATCTTTAGCATTAGGGGAAGGAATAGTGCTCCAACGTTGGTGTCAGTGGGATGAATAGTGCCCCTTCATTGGTGTTAGTAGGAGAAATAGTGCCCCATCATTGGTATCGGGGGGGGGGGGGGATATTGCCCCTGTTATGAGAGACACAGGGCACTCGTCTGGAACAACCAAGGCTTCCATACCCCTTGACCCTTGTTCATCACTCCTGGGTGTGGAACCTGCCTTAAAGTGACACTGTATGTGGAACCATTCAGGTGTAACAGCCCCATCATTGGTATCAGTGGGAGGAATAGTTCCCCATCATTGGTGTCAGTAGGAGGAATAGTTCCCCATCATTGGTGTCAGTAGGAGAAATACTGCTCCATCATTGGTGTCAGTGGGAGGAATAGTGCCCTATAATTGGTATCAATGGAAGGAATAGCGCCCCATTGTTGGTGTCAATGGGAGAAATGGTGCCCCCTTGTTGATGTCACCACCAAGAATTATGCCTCATTGGTGTCAGTGGGAGAAATAATGTCTTGTATTAGTGGGAGGAAAAGTACCTCAAGGGCCGGATAAATGCAAGCAAAGGGCCGCAGTTTGGAGACCACTGTTCTAGGCTATGGGGCTCTGTTTTCCTGTTGATGCACACAGTGTAGGGAGACACAACTCTAGTCCCTGCAAAGGTGACTCCATAGGATGGTGCAAGAGAATGGAGCCACCCTGTAGCAGGAAACCTGGAACAGTGGTCATGGCATCAGCTTAAATAGGAACATAAGCAAGGATTGAAAGATAAAGAAGCTGCATAAATAGTGTAAATAGTAAGGCTGGCTTCACACTAGCTGCGGCCATGGCTTGCAGCAGGGGTCCGGTGCGTCCCTGTTCACTGTTTCAGGGCAAAACTCTCAGTTTTAGCGGTGAATCAGGTCCAAATTTTTGCCTGAATTCGGACCTGAAATGGAGCCAATGACGCACAGGACCCTTCTGCTGTGCACTCCACGGCTGCCCCGGAGCTGTGTGAACCTGCTCCATTGAGAGCCAGTCATAATCTCCTGTCATATGAATTGGATGCGGGGAAATCCGCATCCAATTCGCATAAGTGTGAACCCAGCCTCAGTGATTAACCACTATAACCGGATGGACATTCTGTGCTTTCAGTGGTTATACTGGGTCGATGCCTGCGCCTGAAGGCATTGTCCTGGTATCAAATTTACAGCAGCCGATGCCCTGTAAAGTAGCAGTGATTCAAGTGGATCACTTCTACAGGCGGCCCCCCCCCCCACCTCCTGCCACCGCCGACCACTCTGACCGGCGGCATTGGCTGTCTAACCCCAGGAACTGGAAGGAACAAGGATTTCATTATTTCCGTTATAGGTTCATTGTTTACTGGCCAGTCACCAACCAGTGAAGCAGCCGATCAGATGTATTTGTGTCTGATCGTCTGCATTCTAATAGACCCCAGATCTCTCCATTAAGAGGACCGGTCAAAGCCCATGTATCACAAGGGATGTTGTTCATCCCTTGTGATAGCAATAAAGTTGATTAAAAAAAAAAAAGTTTTAGATAAACATTAAAGTGCCCCCATCCCCCCATGCTCGCACACAAATGCGAAGATTTGTTTTACCTTCATCATGCAGGGGTTAAAGCAGTATTAAACCCAAAAGTTAAACATTTATTATATTGCAGCTTACCAATTCTTAGATGTGATGGCTGCATTAATTTTATTTCTTAGACTTTTTTTCTTCTGTTTTCATCTGGTGAGCCAGACAACAAGCTTTCCAGCAGAATGTATCAGTTTACATGGAGGAAACAAACCACTTAACAGCCCTCAAATTTTTCACTCGCCTACTCGCATTTTGCAAGTGGAAAATAAGGGCTGGCGAGCTGGGCTGCCTGGGAGTGGGGGGGCCAACACCGCCGACAGGTGGGGATGAATGGGAGCCTTTCTCCCAGAGCAAGAGAGAAGGCGGCCGGATCATCATAGGGGAAGAGGAGAGCCAGCTGGGATTAGAGAGCGGGGATAGCCCGCTGCAACCGCTTACATTAGATTACATTACAATTGCCGTCCACTCATGGTTACAAACAGATCCTGTCCTCCTGACCTGGCGCTTGTGACAGACAGAACGCCGGTCCAATGCCAGAGCATATTCTGTCTGTCACAAGCGCTGAGTCAGGAGGGCGGGACTGTGTGTAACCACGAGTGGACAGCAATTGTAATGTAATCTAATGTAAGCTGTTACCGCGAGCTATCCCCACTCTCTGATCCCAGTTGGCTCTCCTCTTCCTCTACGGGGATGGATGGACACAGGCGAGGCTGCAATGATGGACACAGGCAAGGCTGCATGGGTGAGGCTGCAATGATGGACACAGGTGAGGCGGCAATGATGGACACAGGTGAGGCTGTATTGGTGGGCACTGGTCACGCCGCAATGATGGGCACAGGTGAGGCTGCATTGGTGGCACTGGTCATTCTGCAATGAGTAGCACAGGTGAGGCTGCATTGGTGGGCACTGGTCACGCCGTGTTGATGGGCACATGTGAGGCTGCATTGATGGGCTGCGTTGATGGGCACAGGTTAGGCTGCATCGATGGGCATGGGTTAGGCTGCATTGATGGGCACAGGTGAGGCTGCATTGATGGGCAAGGGTGAGGCTGCATTGATGGACATTGATAAAGTGGTTGTTAATATTTATTTATATAACTTAATTCTGCATAAAACATTTGTGTCATTTCATGAGAATTTATGAGTGCGTGTTTAGGGGCAGGATTAGGGGTGGGGCATGGTAGGAATTGAGTGGGGCAACTGGAGGTGAGTAACCCTTAAGGCCTGGCTAGTAGCTCAGGATTTGAAATTTTGAGCCCTGCGCTTCACATTGGCAAGGGTGATTAAAACTATCAGCATTTATTTATTTATCTATTTATGGTAAAACCTTTATCCCAAAAGGAAAAAAAATGTTTTTTTAAGTCATCTTCCAGGACGGCTTACAGAGAGAGGGGCTCCTCCCACCTAACATCAAACATGTGATCCACATTATAAAAAAGACTGCTCACCAGTAGTACCTCAGTATGTGTGTTTCCTCCGGCCTGACAGGAACTCTGAAGAAGTTTGTTATTTTTCTCTGGCCTTCGCTGCCTCCTGGCTAGAGCTAGGAGTCCTTGAACCCAGCCTCAAGGCTTATCCAAAGGTGTCAAGCTTTAATTTATCCTAGATTTGGATATGTTATGAGCTGGGTGGTTTTATCTGTCTCCCACCTTAGTGTGTGCCATATAAAGTAAGTTAAGGATACAGCAATCACTGTTAATTTACATTGTTTAAATATGCAGGAGACTCAGTTTTGCTCTGTTGCAAATAAGTTATTTGGTTATGTCTACGAGCCGAAGCTGTACCTACTATAGGGTAACAGTATCTGCTGTGCACTCCAGTGTGTATGCCTAGACTTCTGTCACCCAGAGCTCCCTGAGTTCCACCATATAGATGTGTAATGGATTGGAGCCAGAGACTAGGCTATGACTATGACTTATGATTCTAGGAATTGTTGGCTTTGTGGAATTGTCATTAGTTACGTATAAATGGCTGTGTGTGGGGTATTAGATAAATACTCTGTCTCTGTCCTTATACTTCTCCAACTATGTTATAACCCTATGTACAGTATTTAAATACTCAACATTGGAGCTTATGCTTGTGTTTTGGGTTATATTCTTATGCTACCATTGTGGTTCATGCCTCATATGCGATCTAATATATTAACTCTCTGAGGCTACATTTCCAATATTGCGACCCAAAGGTTGCGTGATTTGGAGTGCGGCTTTGATCCATCTTCAGTCTCTGCATTTGGGTTGCATCAGAGATCGCATCTGTGTGGTTAAGGGACCCTTTCCTGGGTCGCTGTAACCCTGAATCGCATAGGTTGGAACAATTGCCATTTGAAATCTATGGGCTGTGACTTGTCATGCGACTTTGTGTTCAGGGTCGCATGGCGAGTCACACTAGTAGTAACTGAACCTAATAGTTAAAATGACCTGCTAGAAGTTTAGCCCTCATTGGTATACGTGGCTGTATGAATTGGGAGACTTTTATCGGACCTTTACATTGTCTTGCGCAATCGGTTGTCGTAATGCATTAAGGTTCATAGACAGCAAGGGTATAAATGGTATCTTCATGCAATTTCTAAAACATGCCATACAAACAAAGCCATTTTGTCCTGTTCTGGTAAAGTCACCAGTGGAGACTAAGCAGGAAACAGGTCTGGGACACCTGCAGACTCTGACCCTAAGGTAAGAAAGAGGCTAGAACTGGGTTTCTCCTTTCTTACTCCCTGGTGTAGGGGGCACCAGAGGTTTTGGGTTGACTCTCTGTACAATCCACAGACCAGCAGAGTGGGTCTGGGGCGTCTGGCTGTTTGTGTATCCCTCTTTTCCCTACCAGTGGTGGGGCTTCATTTGGGTCTCCCTAGGTGGCTGGGTGCTAGTCATGGTATGATCGTCTGCACCCTTGTCTCTCCGCGTAAAAGGCCCATACCACCTTGTGTCCTCTCCCTGTAGGGCAAGGAAGGGGAGCAAAAAGGGAACCGCCTAGGGGACAGATGCACAGCCTGCACGTACAGATTATCTCCTGCCTGGATACCAGCTCCAGTGCTGCAACACTCTAGGAAGTTTCCTAGAAAGCATAGCAGAGAAATGACAAAGTGTCTTCGTTTTCACAAAGCTTCCTTCTCTGCTGGAGGAGAAGCAGCTATTCTAGTGAGCACTGAGCCTCCAGTGGAGCCCTCCCTCACTTACTTTGGGTCAAGCACCATATCTTCATTTGCTGGCCTGATTAATATGGATTGATCACAGCAGATGGCTAACCCAAATCTTTTTTCGAGGGAATACGACACAGTACATCTTTTACACAGCCTTCCTAACAGAACAGCTATAGCAAGTCAAAGTAAATGTTCTATTAATGCTACAGGCTCAGTCGTCTGAAGTGGTGATCTGCATAACTTGCCACCAGTATCAGCGGCGGCTGGTGTGTGAGGGGCGCTGGGGCGCCGCCTCCCCGCCGGCAAAAGAGGAAAAAAAAAAAGTCAACCCTGCCCACCTGCAGGTGGCGCCGGTACATTGACTTTCTCTTTTTTTTTTTTTTTTTCGACAAGACAATCCTTCCGACACATTTTCTACATGACACAGCATAAGGGAGCTTTTTTCTAAACCCAATCGGTAGACGACACTAGTTAGGTATAATTAGTCCGGTCGTTTACTTCTATACCACGAACTG
>BLSH010017222.1:718438-739153 GCA_018402905.1 Glandirana rugosa | reverse complement strand
GGGAGCCAAAAAAAAAAAAAACGAATGCAGCCATCACATCTAATGATTGGTAAGCTGCAATATATTACATTTCTGGTTTTGAGTTTAATACCGCTTTAAGGTAAAATTACATTACCGCGGGTCATCTAATGGTGCAAAATCTGTTTACTAAAAGCTATTTATTATTGTGGCTGTTTATTCATTTATGGATCATTAAATACATTTTTAAATGCACGCCTTCTTAAGGTTTAGTTTACACTTGCAGTTGGATACCCAAATACCTATTTTTACCCCCCCACGCTGGGTACACACTAGTGCGAATTGGATGCGCATTTCACCGCATGCAATTCGCATGTCAGGAGATTGTGACTGGCTCTCTATGGAGCCGGTTCACACATCTCCAGAGCGGCCCCAGTGTGATTCGCACAGCTGTCCTGTGTATCTTTTGATCCATCTCAGATCCAAATTCAGCCTAAAATTCAGACTGAATTCGGACCTGAAACTGTGAATTGAGACGCACCGGACCCCTGCTGAGAGCCGCTCCATCCCTCATTGTGAACCCAGCCTTAAGCTGCAAAGGGTATACACATGCATTTATGCCAAAATTATTCCCGTTGTTGGAATCAGCTGGCAGTACCGCCACCAAATGCAACATATTCAAATGAATGGGGCCACACCATGATTGTGGGCCAAATGCTAGGGTCATGGTTGTAGTGCAACTGTCCAACTGTCAAAAAAAAAAGAGAAAGTAATTCAGGAGGCAGCGTTATCGCCTTCTGAGTGCTTCTCAGCCACACCTGTGCTGCTTTGATAAAAGCAATCCAATATGCAGGACTCTTCAAAGAGGAACGCAGGTCTAAATGAGCCCTAAGGCTGGCCATGAAAAGTTGCGTGATTTTGCAGCGATTTTTACCGTGATTTTGCTGCAAATTTTGCTGCAATTTTGATGCGATGCCTGTGTAATCTTGAGGTCTGTGGTCTTCAAATCACATCAAGGTCGGACCAAAGTAGTGCAGGGACTACTTTGAAGTTTTGCAACTTGAAGTCGTACAGATATGAACGGTACTCATTGAAAATCATGGGGTGCGACTTTGCAGTCCCAAGTCGCAGGACACAAGTGTGAAAGGGGCCTTAGGACCCGGCCTTTTCTGGCACTTTTTTGCTTACAAGTAAAAATATATATATTTTTTTGCTATAAAATTACTTAGGACCCTTAAACATTATATATTTTTAGCAGAGACGGTAAGGAAAAAATAGCGATTGTTGCAATTTTTTTATGTCACATGGTGCAGCAGTTTTTCAAAAAATACTTTTTAGGCTTAGTTTACACTATTGCCAATTGGATGCCCTCATCCAATTTGCATGTCAGGAGATTGTGACCGGCTCTCTATGGAGCTGTTCACACATCTCTGGAGCGGCTCCGGTGCGAATTGCGAGTCCTGTGCGTCTTCTGGTCAAAAATTTGGGCTGAGTTTTTATGTATCTTTACAACCCAGGACAGATATACATAGGCCATTCACAGAATTTGAGGAACTGTGCCTCTCTTCTGAGGTCCCATTACATACTATATCCAAGATTTATAAAATATTATTGAATTTAGATTCTTCAGGTTTGCCCTCTTATACGGCAAAATGGGCTTCTGAGTTGGGCTATTCGATTGAGGAATTTAGAATAATACGCATACATTTTCAAGGGCATGTGATGCCCAGGAACGCAATTATAAATTGCTTTCTAGATGGTATCGAATGCCAACCGACCTACATTGCATATTCCCTTCTTACTGAGAACTATGCTGGCGATGCCATAAATCTAAAGGAGATTTTACTCATATATGGTGGTCGTGTCCACCGATTCATAAATTATGGGAACAAATTATAAATCTCTTTAATTCAGTCACGGGCGAGGGGGGTATCCAACTGGGTAGAGGTGACATTACTATCTCTTTTTCCAAACAAAATGTTGAAAGTAAGGAAATCTTTTTTAGGATTCTTTGTGTCAGCAGTCAGGCAGCTAATACCTTGGTATTGGAAGACTTCCAGGATCTTTTCATTTTCAGAGTGGATAGAGAACCTAAATGGTATTATGCGTATGGAAGAGTTGGTAGCAGAAAATAATGACACTATGGAGAAGTTTAAAGGAGTTTGGAGGATCTGGTTAACATTCATGGAGGTATAAGCGACTCTGACCTCTGGCTGGGCCTGTTTGTGATGTAAGTGTATGCGTTAAATCAAACTGTTCCGCGAGTTGCGGGGCGGCGATGTGGGAGTTGACGGAGTCAGAGGGAACTTTTACCTTTTTCTTTCCCCTCTTGCCCCGCACCCCCCCCCTTTTTTTTTGTTTTTCTTTGGTTTTTTTTGGTGATGTAGTGTGGTGTATTATCTTGTTGTCTTGTAAACTTGAAAATCAATAAAAGAAATATATTGAAAGGAAGGAAGAGGAAAAGAAAAAAGGAAAAAAAAAAATTTCGGCTGAAATCGGATCTGAAACGGTAACGGGGACGCAGCAGACCCCTGCTGTGAGCTGCTCCGTGCTGCGGTGTGAACCCAGCCTTAATGAATTTTAATGCAAAAAAACACACACACACACACACACACACACACACTTGCAATCAGAAATATTCAACCCCCCCACCTCAATAAACAATACAGTGATGTTGATGAAAGATAATGAAAATAAATGAAAAAAAAAACTTGTGAAATAACAAACAATATTTATTGATACATATTTGAGTTATTTTGACAACAGAAGTTGACTTAACTTTGGAGTTCAAATGAAAATTGTAAGTCTTGTAACACATGAGCATGTGCAGTATTATTCAACCCCCAGCTTCAGTACCCTGTGGAGCGCCCTTTAGTTTTTATAACTTCTAACAAGCGCTTTCGATAAGTGCTGACAAGCTTCTTACACCTCTCGATTGGAATCTTTGCCCATTCTTCACGTGCAAAAGCCTCTAACTCAGTGATGTTTGACGGCTTCCGTGCTGCAACTGCCTTCTTCAAATCCCACCAAAGATTTTCAATAGGAATTAAATCTGGTGACTGAGAAGGCCACTCCAGGAGACTCCAGCATCTTTTCCCCAACCAAGCTTTGGTTGATTTGGAGGTGTGCTTGGGATCAATGTCTTGCTGGAAGAGCCAATGATCACCAAGGATTAATTTGTCAACAGAAGGCATCACGTTCTTCTTCAAAATGACTTGGTATTTCTGGGAATCCATGATGCCAGGTACACAATCAAGATTGCCAGTTCCTGCCGCAGAAAAACAGCCCCACATCATTATTGATCCCCCTCCGTGCTTGACAGTGGGGATGGTATTCTTCTGGTCATAAGCCTGACCTTTTGCACGCCAGACATGCCGCTGGTCCATATGTCCAAAAAGTTCCAGTTTGGTTTCATCAGTCCATAGAACTGTCTCCCAGAACTCTGTAGTTTTGTCCAAATTCCTCCTGGCATATTCTAGTCGACTCCTGATGTTCCTTGAGGTCAAGAGTGGAGTGCGTCTTGGGGTCCGGCCATGAAGTCCTTGATTATTCAGTGCACGTCTCATAGTTGCCACTGAAGCACTTGTAGCCTTCATCATGTCATCATGTAGCTGTCTTGCAGTCACACGGGGGTTTTTCTTAGCTGCCCTGACTAAGTTGCTAAGGGCCCTTGATGAAATTGTGAGCTTTCTTCCACGGCCAGGCAGGTTTGCAGCTGTTCCATACGTTTTAAACTTCCTTATAATGCTCCCAATGGTGTCTCTTGGAATGTTAAATCTTTTGGAAATCTTCTTATACCCAAGGCCCTTCAGATGTGATGAAATAATCTCTCTCAGCTTTTGTGGAAGCTCCTTTGTCTTTCCCATGATTGCAACTCACCTTGAACACCTTCATGGTCGGGGTTTATATATGCATCACAGCTGAAGCAAATGAAGGATCGTTATAGAGTTGCCAAAGGCTTAATGATGTTTCAGCTCCACTTTAGGCCATAAAAACTGTCAGAAAGCTTTAGAAACAACAATATTATATAGGGGTTGAATAATTGTGACATGGCGATCTTAACAAAATCTACTGTTGCACACAAATACTACATCATACATTTTCTGTGTTGATTTTATGTATCACTAAACTGAATAAGAAGCCATCCAAAGCAGAATCCTGCACTTTGAAAAGATTTTTATTTATAAATCCTTAAAACTCTTTAGGGGTTGAATATTTCTGATTGCAAGTGTGTATATATATATATAACCCAATTTTTTGTTAAAGTATAAAAGAATGTTACGCCGAGTAAATAGATGCCTAACATATCACTCTTTAAAATTGCATACACTTGTGGAATGACGACAAACTACGATAATTAAAAATCTCGATGCTTTAAAATTTTTTTATAGGTTACCAGTTTAGAGTTGCAGAGGAAGTCTAGTGCTAGAATTATTGTTTTCGCTCCAATGGTTGCGCCGATACCTCACATGTGGTGCGAACATGGTTTACATATGTGTGCGCTACGTTACATTTTTTTTTTTTTTACACTGTCCCTTTTTTAATTTTTTTCTTTTCTTTCGGATCACTTTTATTCCTATCACAAGGAATGTAATAGAAATAAGGGGTGATAGGTCCTCCTTATGGAGACATCTGGAGTCTTTAAGACCCCAGATTTCTCTACCTTTGAAAGCAAAAGATCAAAGAAAAGACAATTGATCTTTTGCTTTAAAATGAAAAATAAATTGTTTACTTCTGCCTTAGACCGGAAGTGACATCATGACGTCGCTTCGGTCCTCCTAGATCATAGAGATGATCAGAGACGATCTTGTCTCTGGTAACCTCTATGGCCAGCTGTGCAAACTGTCGGATCATTTCCCAGGCTCTCCAGTGAGAACAATAAACCCGACAAACACCGCCAAGCCTAATTAGCCGCTCTGATCGATTTCAGGAGAGAGATAATCGCTGGCTAAAAAAAAAATACCGGGGTTATGGCGGGGGGCTTCAACCATAACCCTGGTAAACCACTTGCAAGCTGCAACCTATATAGGTTTACCAAAACCATATAATAGGAGGTCAACCCTAAACAATTTCAATTTGTATGCAATCAGGCAGACCCTTACACTACATAGTTGAAGGTAAATCTAAAGGAAATTGAATAAGAAAATTGTATAATGTATGGCCAGCCTAAAGTGATTGTAAAAGTAAAAGGTTTTTTTTTATCTTAATGCATTCTATGCATTAAGATAAAAAGCCTTCTGTGTGCAGCAGCCCCCCTAATACTTACCTGAGCCCCATCACTGTCCAGCAATGTTGTAGGATTGGCTCGGCTGCCTACGACTCCCCTTCTCATTGGCTGAGACAGCAGTGCTGCACCATTGGCTCCACTGCTGTCAATCAAAGTAAGCCAGTCAATGAGAAGAGAAAGCGGGCGGGCCAGGCTGCAGCTCTGTGTCTGAATGGATACACGGAGCTTCAGCTTGGCTCGGGTGCCCCATAGCAAGCTGCTTGCTGTGGAGGCACTCGTCAAGAGGGAGGGGCCAGCAGAGCCGAAGAGGGACCAGAGAAGAGGAGGATCCTGGCTGCTCTGGGTAAAACCATTACACAGGGCAAGTAAGTATGACATGTTTATTATTTTTAACAAAAAAAACAAGACTTTACAATGTCTAGAAGTACCCAGATTTGACCTGGAGTCAGTCTGTTGCAGTCTCCTGCAGAGCTCAGAACAGCAGGAGCCAATCAGTTGTGCTGCAGGACTAACAAGGGTAATGCTGATTGGAGGAAGAGGCAGAGTGACAGAGAGCTGTGCTCATCAGGCTGTTGCTTCTCTTTTCACTGTCCAGTCTCAGGCTGGGGGAGAGACAAGACCTGTAAGTGTTGCTGAATTGCAGCAGAGAATACTCAGATCTCCTGCCTTGCCAGACCGGGCTACACTTAGGGTTGCCACCTTATCCCTTTAAACCCCGAACACAAATTCATTACGCGGGTTCTGAGGCAAATTTAATGCAGATAAGGCACCAAGTAAGTTTAATTTTCACCTTAATCAGCCACAGAACAACCTGTGTAATTAATATGTGTTCGGTTTTAAAGGGATGAGGTGGCAACCCTAGCTACACTGTGTGACAGAGCTGTATACATTTCAGGAATGGATGCCTAGAGGATAACTTTAAAGTGGAATTCCAACCTTTGTGGGGTTGTTATTGCTGTCTGTATCCCAGTATAAGACATTTGCCACCAGTTCACACAACAGGAAGTGAGGGAATATCAGCACAGACTGCAAAATAAACCTGGCAGAGTTGCTAACCATTTCCTATTCTACTAGTAAACAAACTTTAATTGCGGTTTCTGTCCCAGGTACAGAACAGGTAAAACGTCCTCACTGAGGACACAGTTGTGCTCATGGGCTAACAAGGATCATGTTGATTGGAGGAGAAAGCAGAGTGATAGCCAGATGAGCTCAACAGATGGCTGCGTTCTTGATCACAGTCCAATCACAGGCTGGGGGAGGGATATGACCCATAAGAGCCGGTTCACACTACAGCAACTTGGGAGGTGACTTGTGTTGCTCCAAGTCGCCCCAAGTCGCTTGCCAAGTGAAATCCCGTAGAAGTCAATGTGAGCGGTCTAAATGTACACTACTGAAGTCGCTCCGACTTCAGAAAAGGTTCTTGTACTACTTTGAGGCGACTTCTATCCGACTTGTGCCCATAGAAATCAATGGAAGTCGCCTCCAAGTCGGATCCCCCATCTAAATGCAAGCGACTTCACAGTGAAAAGAATAGAATTTATTTTAGGGCCACAGCAAAGTCGTCTGGCACAAAGTCGTGTTGTAAGTCGCCTCAAGTACTGCACATCAGCAGAGAAAAATCAGGTCTCCTGCAATGCCATGCAGGACTGTGCTGTGGGCGGAGCAGTATAAATCTCAGGACTGGACAGACAGGATTACAAAACCTTTTGGTAATGAAAACCGCTCCCATAGATGCATTTCATCCGTGTATTTAGCTGTTCAGCTTTAAATACAAAATAATAGTTTCTCTTCTAGAAGTATAGAGTAATACATCTGTGCTTTGTGGGCAGATTAGACAAGGAACAAGCAGCTAAGCCATTAGCACAATGTTTGTACCTTGTACAGGATATACTGTATTCTCTCTCAAGATTTATTGCAGCCTTTGATCTGACACCACGGCTGATTTTTAAAAGCATTTTTCAAAAGCAGATTCTGCTTTTCAATAGAATTCCTTTAAATGCTGTAAGTAGAGGTAATGAATTGTCCGTACAGCTGAGAGCGGCTCCAGACCGTACGCCCCGGGACTCGTGTTATGTTGCTGATAATAATATGATCTAAATATATCTGGAGGATCTATGATGGTACTCGGATACCTTTCTAATCCCAGGGATACCATCTTGATGTCATTGGTCGGTTTGGCTTGTACAGTGTGCAATAAAACGGGCGCAAAGGAGGCACAGGTGCAGCGTACAGCTCTCTGCCAGCAGCATGTGAAACGCAATGACAGGCTGAAATACGCTGCGGCTGGACACTTCTGAGTGGCACTTGCGTTTTAGGGCTGTACAGTGCATCTGGAAAGTATTCACAGCGCTTCACTTTTTCCACATTTTGTTATGTTACAGCCTTATTCCCAAAGGGATTAAATTCATTATTTTCCTCAAAATTCTGCAAACAATACCCCATGATGAGAATTTGAAAGAAGTTTGTTTGAAATCCTTGCGAGTTTATTAAAAATAAAAACCGAAAAAATCCCAAGTACATAAGTATTCTCAGCCTATGCCAGGACACTCAAAATTTAACTCAGATGCATCCTCTTTCCACTGATCAACCATGAGATGTTTCTACAACTTGATTGGAGTCCACCTGTGGTAAATTCAGTTGATTGGACATGATTTGGAAAGGCACACACCTGTATATATCAGGTCCCACAGTTACCAGTGCGTGTCAGAGCACAAACCAAAGCATGAAGTCCAAGGAATTTTCTGTAGACCTCCAAGACAGGATTGTATCGAGGCACAGATCTGGGGAAGGGTACAGAAAAATGTCTGCAGCATTGAAGGTCCCAATGAGCACAGTGGCCTCCATCTGTAAATGGAAGAAGTTTGGGACCACCAGGACTCTTTCTAGAGAAAGCCACCTGGCCAAACTGAGTGATCAAGGGAGAAGGGCCTTAGTCAGGGAGATGACCAAGAACCCGATGGTCACTCTGACAGAGCTCCAGCATGTCTCTGTGGAGAGAGAAGAACCTTCCAGAAGCACAACCATCTCTGCAGCACTCCACCAATCAGGCCTGTATTGTAGAGTGGCCACTCCTCAGTAAAAGGTACATGACAGCCCGTCTGGAGTTTGCTAAAAGGCACCTGAAGGACTCTCAGACCATGAGAAACAAAATTCTCTGGTCTGATGAAACAAAGATTGAAGTCTTTGGCCTGAATGGCAAGCGTCATGTCTAGAGGAAACCAGGCACCGCTCATCACCTGGCCAATACCATCCCTACAGTGAAGCATGGTGGTGTCAGCCTCATGCTGTGGGGATGTTTTTCAGCAGCAGGAACTGGGAGACTAGTCAAGATTGAGGGAAAGATTAATGCAGCAATGCACAGAGACCTCCTTGATGAAAACCTGTGCCAGAACGCTCTGGACCTCAGACTGGGGTGAAGGTTCGTCTTCCAACAGGACAACGACCCTAAACACACAGCCAAGATAACGAAGGAGTGTCTACGGGACAACTCTGTGAATGTCTTTGAGTGGCCCAGCCAGAGCCCAGACTTGAATCCGATAAAACCTCTCTAGAGCGATCTGAAAATGGCTGTGCACCGACGCTCCCCATCCAAGCTAATGGAGCTTGAGAGGTCCTGCAAAGAAGAATGGGAGAAACTGCTCAAAAAAAGGTGTGCCAAGCTTGTAGCATCATAACTCAAAAAGATTGAGGCTGTAATTGGTGCCAAAGGAGCTTCAACAAAGTACTGAGCAAAAGGCTGTGAATACTTCTGTACATGGGATTTTTTATTTTTAATAAATTTGCAAAGATTTCAGACAAACTTCTTTCACGTTGTCATTATGGGGTATTGTTTGTAGAATTTTGAGGAAAATAATGAATTTAATCCATTTTGGGATAAGGCTGTGGAAAAAGTGAAGCGATGTGAATACTTTCCGTATGGTGAATACTTTCTGTATGCACTGTACGTGTTCTGGGATGTATGACCTGAATGCCGGGATTCCAAGTTCAGGCTATACAGCCCTAAACTGGAGTACTGGCCCAAAACTATACAGCTATCACATGCTGCAGCCTGTCATTGTTTTGACAAGGTTGCTGGCAGCAGGCTATACGCTGAACCTGTGCCTCCCTTGCATCCAAACACTTAGATGTTTTATGCTGTACGAGCCAAACCACCCCATGCATGAGCCCTTAGGCTACTGATTTGTTACACTCAAACAAAACGATCAATGAAAAATCAATGACAGGCTGAAATATGTGGCTGCTGTATGCTGTTTCGTGTAGAACCTGCGTTTAGGGCTGCATGCATTCTGGCACACTTGACCTCAAGGCAGGAATTCACGTTCGGGTTATATGGACCCATAATCAAGTACCACTCAGAACAGCTGGTTTGACTCATACACTGTAAAATCCTGGCATTTTTGAGTGCCAGAGAGGTACAGATTCGGTATACAGCCATCGCATAATTTAGGCTGTCATTGATTTTGACAGGCTGCTGGCAGCGGGCTTTACACTGAACCTGTACCTCCCTGGCACTCAAAAACACGGGGTTTTTACAGTGTATGAGCCAAACTGCCCTGAACATGAGCCCTTAGGCTGCTGATTCCTTACAGGCTGAAATATGTGGCAGCTGGATGCTGTTTCGTGTTGAACCTGCATTTAGGGCCACATGCATTCTGGGATGTTTGACCTGAACACAGGAACGCCATGTTCAGAATATACAGACCCATAATTGAGTACCACTCAGAACAGCTGGTTTAACTCATACACTGCTAAAACCTGGTATTTTTGAATGCCAGGGAGGTACAGGTTTGTTATACAGCCACTACATAATTCAGCCTGCTATTGACTGAACCTGTAGCTCCCTGGCACTAAAAAACACCAGGTTTTTACAGTGTAGGAGCCAAATCCCCCTGCTGATTCCTTATACTCAGATAAAACTATCAATGAAAAATCAATGACAGGCTGAAATATGACAGGTGGATGCTGTTTCGAGTGGAACTTGCATTTAGGGCCCATACATTCTGGAATGTTTGACCTAAATGCAGGAATTCCATGTTCAGCCTATATGTATCCTTCTGCTCAGAACAGTGTACAGCCGGTGCATAATTCAGCCTGTCATTTTGACAGGCTGCTGGCAGCGGGCTGTATGTAGGTTTTTACAGTATATGAGCCAAACCCCCTTGAGCATTCCTTACAGTGTATGAGCCAAACCAAGGGCATGAGCCCTTAGCATCTCATGTTTTTTAACACCCCAGACAAAACCATCAAGGATAAATCAATGACAGGCTGAAATACAATCATACTTGGGTTTAGGACCATATGTGTTCAGGCACATATGACCTGAATGCAGGAACTCCACATTTGGCCTGTACAGACTCATAATCAAGTACCACTCAGAACAGCGTACTGCAGCTGCATATTGCAGCCTGTCCTTGATTTTGGCAGGCTGCTGGCAGCGGACTGTACCTGTGCCTCCCTTGTGCCCAAAAACACTGGGTTTTTACACTCTTCCAGCCAAACTGCCCTGTGCATGAGCTCTAAAAACCCGTACACACTATGCAAAATTAGGACAGGTATTGTCGTTCAACAGCCTGTTGTCCGAAATTCTCACCATTAGTACGCTCCTTTCGACAGCCGATTGACATTTTTCGCCAGACAAAAGCTGGATGTGCAGACTAGTAAATTTCTGTCGTACGATAATGCCACGTCTGATTTTCGTTCTGTTAGTACGGTTTTCGTACAAAAAAAAAAATCATACGACCGAGACTACGCAAAAATATGCAAAACATGACATCACTTCTGAGGTTGAGTTTGATTGAACGAAAATTTTCGCATAGTCCGTATGCGCTACAAAATCATGGACACGCGCTTTTGACAAAAATAAGTAGCGCGGTCGTATGACAAACGAACCGTGCGTATGAGGCTGTTGATCTGTTATACCCCAGACAAAAGCATCAGTGAAACCTATAGCTAGGCCAGTTTTGGGGGCAAAAGCAGCCCGCCTCTGCCAGGTTCACCTTTGTCTTTTTTTACTGGTCCTAATCCAACTTAGAACAACAAACTCTTGACAACACTGCGGTGTATACGTTTCTAGGTTTTTTATATGCATTGAAACTTTGCACCTTCCACGCCCCGCAGGCAATGTCATTCGTATGCTGGATAAAGGAGAGAAGTTTCCACTGTACAATGCTGGCATCCTCATTGTACTCCGGGAAATCTCATCTCAGAGTTCAGTAGGAACATGTTACATCTTTCCAAGTTGAAATAACTGAACACTTCCTAAGGGAAAAACAATGGATTTCTCTGTTCTCCAAGCTCAGTTGCTATTTTGACGTTGTATATAGTTTTTTTTTTTGTTTTATGACTAATCTACTGCTGAATCTTTACTTTTTAAAATTTTCTGAGAAGAAATGCTTTACATTGGCAAAGGTCTACAGACACTTGACCAATATACCCTAATGAGATTGTTGGACATTCCATTACCAAACCATGGCCAGTAATTTTGAGTTGCCCCCCAATTCTCCCAAATGGCCCTTAAGATGGAGTTGCTCCCTTTTGTGGCTATAACATCCACCAATCTTCTGGAAAGGCTTTCCACAAGATTTTGGAGGATGTCTTTTAGATTTTACACCCATTAGTGAGGTCAGATACTGATGTTGGATGAAAAGACTTGCCTCACATTTGGCGTTCTAGTTCATCCCAAAGGTGTTCAGTAGGGCTGAGATCAGGGCTCTGTGCAGACTCTCAAGTTTCTCCACAGCAAGCTGGTCAAACAATGTCTTTATGAAGCTAGATTTGCCTCCAGGAGTTTTTGTAATTTACTCAGGGTTATGATGAGGCCTCCAATAGAGACTACAAGTGTTGGGTTCAGCACACATTACAGAGGCATTGTCCAGCGTTGTCACCATGAGAACACCCATGCCATAGCAGCCATTGGTGGAGTGCATGTACACATTCCATTCTAAAACCAAGGCCAATAACACGGAATTGCACCCCAACCCCCCAACATCCTCTGCTCTTCTGGGAATACTTTGCACAAGATTTTGGAGCATGTCTGTTGGAATTTGCATTAATTTGTGAGGTCAGGTACTGATGGATGAAAAGACTTGGCTCACACTTTGCATTCTTGTTCATCCCAAAGGTGTTCAGTAGGGTTGAGGTCAGTGCTCTGTGCAGATTCTCTCGTTCCTCCACATCAAACTGGTCCAACAATGTCTTTATGGAGCTGGATTTGCCTCCAGGAGTTTGTCGTTTACTCAAGGTCATGACGGGGCTTCCAATGGAGACTGTAAGTGGTGGTTTGAGCGCACATTAGACAGGCATGGTCCAGTGTTGTCACCATCAGATAACTCATCCTGAGAAATGCCATGCAGCCATTAATGGATTGCATGTAGACATTCCATTCCCAAATCATGGTCGATGACCCCAACCCCTAATTTATGTGGGTATATGTGTCTATATGGGTGTCTGTTGGAATTTGCACCCATTTGTGAGGTCAGGCCCTGATGTTGGATGACAAGACCTGGCACAGCATCAGCATTCCAATGCATTCCAAAGATGTTTAGTAGGGTTAAGGTCAGGGCTCTGTGTAGGACACTCAAGTTTCTCCACACCAAACTGGTGAAACCATCCGTATGGAGCTAGCTTAACCTCCAGTAGTTTTTGTCATTTGCAAAGGGGTATAATGGGGCTTCCAATGGAAACTACAAGTGGTGGTTTCAGTGCCCATTACACAGGTCCAGTTTGGCTCCCAAACCATGGCAACTAACATGAAATCACACCCCAACCTCCAATTTGTTTGTGGCTATAGCATCCTCTGAAAACTTTCCATAAGATTTTGGAGTGTCTGTTGGATTTTGTGCCCATTTGTGAGGTCTGGTACTGATGTTGGATGAGGAAGCGTGGTTCACCATCAGCATTCCAATTCATCCCAAAGATGTTCAGTAGGGTTGAGATCAGGGCTCTGTGCAGAACACTTGCATTCCTTCACACAAAAGTGGTCACACCATGTCTTTATGGAGCTGGCTTTGCGTCCAGCAGTTTGTCATTCACACAAGGTTATGATGGGTCTTCCAATGGAAACTACAATTGATGGTTTGAGCGCACGTTTCAGTGGCATGGTCCATTGTTGTCACCATCAGAAAACCTGCTCTGATAAATGCCATGCAGCCATCTCTGGAGTGCATGTAGACAAGAAGTGACTGTTAAAAGATTGCAGGAGATGGCAGCACTGAGGTTGCAACAAAGAATGAAAACTGTTGAAACCACAATTTTATTTGTTGTTTAAACAATGGCTTGTGATAAACCGCGCACCGAGAGATCAATATATCATTCAGTTAGGGGTTTCCCTTTATATATTTTTACCTTCTCGCTGTCTTCTGACCAATAATTGGCCTCCATTGCCCTTGCATATGTGATTCTCCTGCCCCTTGTATGCCCAGTGGTCAATCCCAGTTCACTGACACAACATGGTAGCGCAACCTCCATTCATCAGCGGGTTATTGTGTGAAACATGCGGCGCTCTTCATTGAGCTGAACTGCGTGAACCGCATTCCATAATTAATCTCCAGTGGCTGCTATGGCAACTCCAATTTGTTTGATGATTCAAAATATTCCAAGTGCCAATGTCCCTTAGGCGCAAGTCATCAGCATTCGGCAACCATCCATCATCCGAACAGGGCTTCATTACGTATGTTGTTCTCAGCCAATGGGCCTCTCCTGGGCCTGCAAACAAAGTGAGAGATACAAATTCCGCTTTCTGCCGCAGGCTTCCTGCTCTATCGATCTACTTTATTTTTTTATTTTTTTTGCTTTATTTTGCCTTTTCCTGGCGTATTTGTAGCTCTAATTTGTGTTCACCTTATTGCTGGGTCTGTATCCCCACCAGAAATACCATGCTGCAAGTGTATTTCCACTTTTGCAGACAAATTAGGATAACACCTGCTTTATTTTTGTTACATTCACATAACACATTACGTTACAATTTTAACCCTTTTGCTACCGTTGACGTATGGCATGTGTCGGCATCAGCACGGGGGGAGGGGGTTAAACCCATATATACATGTAATATGTGTAAATCTGTCAAGCTGCCTGTCAGGTGGAATCAATCTGTACAGTTGTCCAATCGCATCTTCCCACCCCTGATAGTGCACCCCCCTTGTTGGCTCCCAGCTGTGTTTTCCAGGCTTTTCTGTCCCATCTACAGACCAAGGAACAGGAGGGTGTTTGCTTCGGTGTAAAGGAGAGGGAGACCAGTGAACACAGTATTCATTCATCTCCCCTACCTAGTAAGATCTTGGACATGAGGTCTATTACATCACCTACAGATTCGCCAGTCACTTTCCCTGGTTGCTGTGGCCAGGAAAGAAGCTCATGGAATACAATCTGTGTACCATTAGCTTCAATAGAGGACGGGTGAGGCATCAGGGGTCTAGAAGACCCCCGATGTCTAATTGAAGAACCTGTCACAGTAATGTAATATCCCATAGGGGACTAAGCAGTGTCTCCTGTCGCAGCAAAGTAGTATCCCATAGGGGACTAAGCAGTGTCTCCTGTCGCAGCAAAGTAGTATCCCATAGGGGACTAAGCAGTGTCCCCTGTCACAGCAAAGTAGTACCCCATAGGGGACTAAGCAGTGTCCCCTGTCGCAGCAAAGTATTATCCCATAGGGGACTAAGTGTGTCTCCTGTCGCAGCAAAGCAGTAACCCATAGGGGACTAAGCAGTGTCTCCTGTCGCAGCAAAGTAGTATCCCATAGGGGACTAAGCAGTGTCCCATGTTGCAGCAAAGTAGTATCCCATAGGGGACTAAGCAGTGTCCCCTGTCGTAGCAAAGTAGTAGCCCATAGGGGACTAAGCAGTGTCTCCTGTCGCAGCAAAGTAGTATCCCATAGGGGACTAAGCAGTGTCCCCTGTCACAGCAAAGTAGTATCCCATAGGGGACTAAGCAGTGTCCCCTGTCGCAGCAAAGTAGTATCCCATAGGGGACTAAGCAGTGTCCCCTGTCGCAGGAAAGCAGTAACCCATAGGGGACTAAGCAGTGTCTCCTGTCGCAGCAAAGTAGTATCCCATAGGGGACTAAGCAGTGTCCCCTGTTGCAGCAAAGTAGTATCCCATAGAGGACTAAGCAGTGTCCCCTGTTGCAGCAAAGTAGTATCCCATAGGGGACATAGCAGTGTCCCCTGTGGTAGCAAAGTAGTAGCCCATAGGGGACTAAGCAGTGTCCCCTGTCGTAGCAAAGTAGTAGCCCATAGGGGACTAAGCAGTGTCCCCTGTCGTAGCAAAGTAGTGTCCCATAGGGGTCTAAGAATCGTGCTTTGTTTTGTTTTTTTTGTTTCTTTTTTCACAAGAAAATACTTTTATCATATTCTTTCTTATAGAATGAACTTATTCAGTCCTACTTTGTAAGTTTGTACCTTCCTAGTGCTGCTTCTAGTGGTGCAACGAAATGAAAATTCCGGTGCTGAAACAGAAAATTCTGAAATGGAGAGTTTATAAAAAAAATTGAATTAATGTTTTTGCATTGTAGTCAGCAGGACGCAATTTTGCATTGCAGTCAGTGGGGTATGATTTTGCATTGCAGTCCGTGAGACGCGATTTTGCATTGCAGTCAATGGGATGTGATATTTGCACTGCAGTCAATGGGACGCAATTTTGCACTGCAGTCAATGAGATGTGATTTTGCATTGCAGTCAATGGGACGTGATTTTGCAATGAAGTCAATAGGACACAGCATGCCATTATCGGAACCCTATTTTTGGCCAATATATCGCCGCATCCCTTGCTGCTTCTCTAGGTACAAAGCATTTTGGGTAGCAAAGCTCTATCCAAGTTCTCATCAGCCTCCCTCAGCTGTGGAAAGGAGGTCTTGATTAATTGCTTATTTTAAAGTTGAAACAAATTCCCCAACTAAAGGCTGTCCCATTTAAAAGCTCTGCTTTCATAAGGTCCGTAGGTGGTAAGTAGTTCAGAAGAACAGATTTCATTTCTTTTTTTTTGGCAGTTTTCTGTCAGGTTGGCAGGTGGCACATGTGCATGCTAGATTCTTGGCATCCTTCAGGTGCAGGGATTTTCACTATGCTGTGCCAGGGTGATGTCAGTCTTTCCATCGCTTTGACAAGCTCCTAGCTCTTTATCCATTGGCCACCATGCTGACTTCTGAAACAAGACTTGGATTCTTTCATTGGAATTTAGTAGTGACATCAGTGGTGGGGAGCTGCTGCACTTGCAGGGCTCTGAGACCAGCTACAAAGTTTGCATCCCCTTAGGTGTGATTTCACTTTGGGAGTATCTCACCAAAAATGACATTTTTGTTGCAAGGGATGCTCAAAATCTGGCTTGGATGTTAGTGCCGACTTCTGGGATAATCAGTGAGCCAATCACACAAGCAGGAAATTATATTTCTGGGGGAGCGCTCTGTATACCATCTGTGTACAGAACGCCTCCAGGTGGCCATATTGCTTTTTACAGAAAATTACAGGGCTACAGATTGAAAAAGAAAGGTCATTTTTTTAAATAACATTCAATTACAATATGATTTGTGTTGCAATTGTATACTTTATATTCATTTTTTAATTGCTCAATTTTTTTCCTCACCAAAGAAGTTAGCCTAACTTACTAAACCCAGGACCCTGCAGTTACTATATCTGGTCTCCTCCAGTACACAGAACATGGAAATGCAATTATTTTAGTAAATATAAACTGCCAAATACCTTTTCTCATCAGCAGTATATAGCAGTCTTGTGACTTCTATCAGTGTCTGGTTAAAGCTTGTAGGAGGAGTTTTCATTCTACTCTGATTGTCCTATGAGGCTGCAGGACCCCTGAACCTCGGTCTGGATAGTGCTGATTGGCCCTGTGCTGATCACATGCACCCTTCCAAGAAAAAAAAAAAAAGCTCTCTAGCAAAAAAAAAATACTTAGATCAAGGTTTGGTCTAGGTTAGTGCCAGGGTTAGTGTTTGGGTCAGGGTCAGTATTTTTTTTGGACAAAAATGTTTTGCTTTTTTTCAGTTCGTATCAGTGGCAGTTAGTGTCAGTGTGTTTTAGGTAGGATTAAAAAAAATCCGTGGTGGACAATCTTAAATTGGATCATCCTATCTCTCACTGAAACCAGGGACTTAAAAGGAAAATCCCTAAGCATCATCCCAATCATCGCTGTCGAAATCTGGAATATCCTGTTCCCATCTAGACTGAAGTTTTTCCAAAACCGGGAGGGAGGTCATCGGATACGAGTACAGTCAGGAGGTGGGTTTGTCGGAGCACTCTGACCTGAGGAGACTCTCTAAAGTCGATTGAATTACCTGTGAGGCCTGGTGAGCATATTGGCAGCTGAGGGCGTGTGAAAAATGTATGTAGCGGAAGAAATAGGATGGGGGGATGTTAAAGTCCGCACACATTTGGGAAAAAGAAATCGGGGGTTGAGTAGCTGTTACCTGAGCTATGGTCTTAACATGGAATTTCGTCCATGCATAGGGTTCTGGCAGCTTATAAAGTTCAGAGAGGTTGGGGTTTAGCCGTAGGGGGCATTAGGAGAAACCTCTTGACTAGGGTATTTCTCCACTCGGAGTCCCGCACCCCACGCCCGGAGTGTAGTAAGCATGGAAGGTGTTAGTGAGTATGTTACGTACCAGGTAGTGAGCCTGACGGCAGGGGATGGCCTCTCCTACGACTCCGGTTCGAGGGACCGCTGGGAGTGAGACAGCAGCCACAAGAGTGGAGGCCAGAACTTGTTCCACGAGAAGGGCATGTTTCCCTTGTAGGAACCTGATGGCCTGTGTGAGATCCGTGAGGAGGCGCTGGGTGACCTCATGTAGGACAGAGGCCCCCTCTTGCAGACTCAGTCATGGTTGTCTGGTACTGTTCCGTACCAGGTAGTGAGCTTGACGGCAGGGGATGGCCTATCCTACAACTCCGGTCGGAGGTCATCAGCATACAGGGTCACCCTCTCCTCCAGCCATCCAATCTGCAACCCTTTTATGTGTGGGGAACTACGCAGGGCCTCCGCCGTGGGTTCAATGGCAAACAGGGCCAGGGAGAGAGGGCAGCCCTGCCTGGTTCCTCTAAATAGTGGGAAGGATCATGATAGGCCTCCCCCAATTTTATGGCCGATGTTGGGTTCTTGTAGAAGACCTTTAACTAGTCAATGAAAACCAGTGGGAATCACATATAACGAAGGACCTCCCAAAGGAAAGGCTACTCCACAGTATCAAAGGCCTTTTCAACATCTAGGGAGGCCACAACCCTGGATCCCCCATTGAGGTGTTGCGCATGAATATTTGTGAAAAGTCTTCTCAGGTTTATATTGGTTGTTTTATGGGCCATAAAGCCAGTTTGGGCATAGTCAATGACTGTTGACAATAAGGGCTGTAGTCTCATGCTTAATAATTTAGTTAAAATCTTGAAATCGGTATTGAGGAGGGTGATTGGCCTATAAGAGGCACAAGAGGTAGGATCCTTATGGGCTTTGTATATTAGCACTATATGTGCGTGGCCCATGGAGGTCGTAAGGGCCCCATCTGCTAGGCATTTAGAGTATAGTAGCAAGCTTGGGGGCCAGAAGATCTCCATAGGCCTTGTAAAATTCTATGGGGGGCCCATCTGGGTCAGGGGATTTCCCCACGGGAAAGGAGCGAATTTAAATTAGGACTTCTTCAGGGGTTATCGGTCTCACTAGTGTCTCTCGGTCAGAGAGCCAGGGGTCTAGGTCATGAGGTTGAAAGTCCTGCGGCAATGCAGAAGTATACAGGGAGGAGTAGAACTCCTGGAAAGCGCCTAATATACCTGAGAGAGAGGACACCGACTCTCCCTATGGAGTAACTATGTTTGGTATCACTGTCAGTGGTTGGTCATGTTGTGCCAACGTTGTCAGTAGGCGGCCATTTCTGTCACCTTGTTCAAAGAAACGTTGTTTGTTGTGATATTGATCCAATCTGGTGATCTCCACTAGGTGGAGCTGAAGGTCGCATTTCACCGCTCGGAGAAAGTCAAAATTAACTTCAGTACGATCATTTTCATAGGTCTCAGTGCGGGTCGCTACAGCCTCATGAAGGGCGGTGGTGGTGGCAGTCTGCTCCCTGCAGACCCCAGCGATTAGAAGATATGTACTGTCCTCGGGTAAACACTTTAAAAGCGTCCCATGTGACTCCGGGAGAGGATGACCCCGAATTTTGATCCCAAAATTCATTAAGGCGAGGTGGGATAGTGTCCGCCAAGGTGGGATGAGAGACCTAGTGTCCCTAGTCTCCAGCAGGCCTGGGAGTGAATTGAGGGGGAACAAACTGTAAGAAGCTTGGGACAATGGTCCGAGAGGCCACTAGGTAAATATTCAGCCTCAAGGATCTCAGACAGCATAGACGGGTTTGCAAAAGCCACATCTATGCGGGATGCGGTATTGTAGGTGGCTGAGAAACAAGAGTAGGATTTGGCCGTGGGGTGCTTCCACCTCCATACCTCTGTGACTTCCATCGCCTGAGCCCAGGCATGGAGATCCACTGAGTAATTTTTTGGAGGGACTGGTCTATCTAAGTCAGGGGCAAGTATGGCGTTAAAGTCCCCCATGAATACTTTAGCAGGACAATACGGGGTAATCATTTCCAGAATGGTGTACAGAATATCAGGGGAGAAGGGAGGGGGATGTATATACTGACTACCACATAGCGCACACCCCATAAGGTAAGAATCACCACCACATATTTGCCCTGAGGGTCAGTTAACACCTGTTCAATTACACAGGGAAGGGATTTAGTAATATAGCAACACCTCTTGCATAAGTAGAATAAGAGGCATGGATGGCTCTCTGAATCCATGGATTCTTCAAAGCCTGAGTTTTGCTGCCCACGAGATGTGTTTCCTGGGGTAAATTAGAGTTTCGACCCCTGACATTCCAAGATAATATGGTGAAGTTTGAAATATCATGAGTAGCCGTCATGTATT
Organism: Glandirana rugosa; assembly: GCA_018402905.1. Lineage (NCBI taxonomy): Eukaryota > Metazoa > Chordata > Amphibia > Anura > Ranidae > Glandirana > Glandirana rugosa. The sequence goes on along the minus strand of BLSH010017222.1, from coordinate 719,057 downwards.
ATGGGCGTGATCGTTTCTGGGATGGAAGCATAGAGCCTGTGAGACCATTTCGGGAGCAGTAATACTGTAGAGAGCCAACACAATAAATTGACACAGCCAAACATTTCAAGACTTAACATAGATAAAACATTTACCCAACTGGACATCAAATCGTCCACCCTGCCCTTACCAGTCGTCAACCCCAAAAATCAAAAACACAAGGAGACTCTGGTAGGACCTGTTACTATAACCAAAACTGAAACCCACATTGGATGTAGCAAAACTAACAGAGGGTGATTTAAGGGGGGGGGGGGGGATCCAGATAATTAGAACAGTGGAACAGTTCAAAATAAAGTCTAGGAGCAGTATATTGAGAGCTGTCTAGCCTGGCTCCTGTTTTTGAGTCCAATAACGGGATGCTGTAAAATAGGAAAAAAAGGACCCTGAGAACATAGAGAGCCCGGTCCCATAGTCGTAAAGCAGTATTCTTAATCAGGATATTACAGCCGGTCCCTCGGAATCACAATTATCTTGCGTTATTTTAAGGCACAGTAGCCAGCTGGGTCTTGGTTTCAGAAGGGCTGGAAGAAAGAGGGAGCCTAGAAAAAGGGGGGGGGGGGGGCAAACCCAAAACCGATGA
>BLSH010017222.1:697644-718428 GCA_018402905.1 Glandirana rugosa | reverse complement strand
CCCCCCCCCCCCCCCCCCCCCCCCCCCCCCCCCCCCCCCCCCCCCCCCCCCCCCCCCCCCCCCCCCCCCCCCAAACCCAAACATTCAAACATATGCTATGTTCCAGGTGGGTCAATATATTCTTTCAGGAGGAAACTGCAGGCGGGATTAGCAACCATCTAGCCAGGACGCAGCGACTGCCGGGGTATCGAAGAACCTTGTGCAGTCCCCATCTACCATACGGAGTTTGCTGGGATACAGGAGGCTGAACATTATGCCTTTCTCTTTGAGCCTCTTGCGGACCTCTGTAAAGGAATGGTGACGCTGTTGGACCTCGGGTGAGTAACCTGGCAAGAGGAGGATTTTGGAGTCCTCAAAGCGAAGATCTTGCTTGGTCCTAGCCGTCGCTAGAATCTGGTCTCTGTCGTGGTAATTTAACAGCTTTAGGAGGAAGGGCCTTGGTGGTGCTCCAGGAATAGGTGGCGTGGGGGGGACCTTATGGGCCCTCTCCACCATGAATGTCGATGGCATTACAGGCAAATCTAGCAACTGAATCAGGAAAGACTCTGCAGGCTTGGGGCCCTCTGCCCTCTCGGGCTGCATTTACACCTGAGCGACACGTGTCCGGGCGTTTTTGAAGCTTTTTGTCTCGCGTTTTGTAGCGCGAGATCGGCCATTTGCAAACACCCGATGTCGCGCTAATACTCGCATTTGATGGTTTTCCATTGATTCTATGGCAATGGAAAAGTATCAGAAACACTGGAATATTGGAACTGGAATAAGGGTTTGGCTTCAGGCATTTTTGAATGGAGATGTGAACCATCTCCATAGAGAATCATTGATTTTTTTTCCCCTCTAGCTTTTTGTAGCTTCAAGCTTCAGGCATATTTGAGCTACAAAACGCTCAGGTGTGAATGGGCCCTAAGGGAGCCCCAAGATTCAGAGATTATTTCTTCTCAGCCTCTTTTCTGTGTCTGTGGCTTCATCCTGCAGAGTTAATACCTGAACTTGTAATGCATGCATCTCTCTGTAGTCGGCCCTAGTAGTGTCTTCCAGCTGGGAGATTCTGTCTTCTGCCTCTGCCATCCTGGATCTGAACTTATGTAAGTCGGGTCTAATGAGGCTGATGTCTGTGGCAAGGTAGTCTATTTTCGTTATTGGGGTGTCCTTAGAGGATTTGACTGCCTTGTTACAGGACTTGATCGCCTCTAGGATGTCTGCAGTAGTGGGGCCCGCTGACTCTGCTGACACAAAAGGTGTCTGTGTAGCCGCCGACATCTTGCAGGAGCAATGCCTCGTGGTCAATATGGCCATCTCAGGAGGAGAAGTGCGGGGACAGTAGGCCTGATTTTTAGAAGATCGCAGCTTACCCGGAGACATCGGCAAAACACACGGGGTGCCCAGTGCCTTTTTGGAACCCAGGGTGTCCTGATAAGGGTTTTGAGTGAGGAGAATAGGAGTCCGGATTAGTGTCAGGATTGATTTTAGAACGGCGCTCAGGCAGCGTGCGTCGTCTCTCACTCACATCCCGGCCATGCCCCCATCTGGATTTTTTTTAAATCAAAAAATATGTAGCAGAATACACTTTGGTCTAAATCTATGAAGAAATTTGATTTTTTTTTTTTGTTTGTTTTTTATTGGATATGTTTTATAGCAGAAAGTAAAAAATATTGTTTTTCTTTCAAAATTTTCGGTCTTTTTTTCATTTATGCAGTGAGGGGGGAAAAAGTATTTGATCCCCTGCTGATTTTGTACTTTTGACCACTGACAAAGAAAGATCAGTCTATAATTTTAATGGTAGGCTTATTTTAACAGTGAGAGACAGGATAACAACAAAAAAATCCAGAAAAACTACTTGTCCCACTCTTCTTTGCAGATCCTCTCCAAGTAATTGGTCATGAATCTGCAGTAATGTTCATGTCTCTCTGTCTGCTTACCTCTCTGTTGTGTTCAGTTTGGAGACTGATCACTGTTCACCTGTGTGCTTATAGTGTTATGTAATATGTAAATAGTTCATCTGTCCCCCCATAGTGCCCACAGCTTATAAATTATCTTTTTACATTAAAATACTGTCACTATTTACCTTTTTGTGGGATCTGTATACCACATTTACACGATAGGCTGCCCAGTTTCTCCAGTGCTGAGTTCAGGTAGGAGGAGATTTCCATGAGTCTGTATACATGCCCACATGTGTGATGTCAATATCATGTGATCTGGCTATCTCTGAGAACAAGTACATGTTTTCTCCAGCATAAAAGACACAACTGAGCATGTGCAAGTGGGCTACCCTGTCTGTGTTAGCTGCTGTTTGGCAGATAGACAGTGCAGGAGGGAAGGATCTATCGCATACAGGATAAACAGCCTTTTTACGCAATGCAGATAATTAACACCTTAAGTTCCACAGTGAGTATAACAAGCATGCTTTACGGCATATACAGAGTGATTTTACTGTTGTGTGTTTAGTAACACTTTAAGTAATCTTCCCTCAAGTGTGGCTCCACCCCAGCCTCTAACAGGAAACACAATTTAACCCTGTGCACTACAAGCCAAACCTTGCCATTCAACAGTTGTGTTAGGCGTTCCTGTGTCATTTGTGCCGTTTCATTCATGCCATGTGCTCTTTGTTTGTTCTGTGTACCGACTTGGCTTTCTCCTGACCATCCCTGCCTGCTTGTTGTCCTGACCTTCAGCTTGTCTTGACCATCTCTGTCTGCCTGTCGCCCCAGACCTTGGCCTGCCTTCCGACCATTCCTTATTGCCCTGTGCTGCGGCTTCCACTCCATCCACTAGAGCCAGCCATGAGTGTGAGCTGGGAGACCCTAGGGGCTGTGACCTGGAGTCAGCTGCAGTGTAGTCCATGCTCCCCATCAGAGGCTCTGGTGGAAATCTGCTGGCTCTTAGACCCCGCGCCCTGGGTAATCTTACACTCTAACTCCGTGTCCAGGACCGTGGCTGCAACCCTGTGTGGCTGCATCCCAGAACCCTCAACCCTAAGCAGTCAGCCGTTGGGTCCACAACCTCCACGGGGTGTTTCTAGTCTGTTGGACCGCAATGGACCTGACAGTTTGAATGGCCATGGATCTGGCTGATGTGTCTCTACCCATCGATGATCAGCTGCAGGGCATAGTTCATAGACTTGAGACCCAGGAATCTAATCAGACCCAGGTGATGCGATTCCTTCAGGATTTTGGCCTCCCGCTTTGAACAGCTCCATGCCTCCTTAGGACCCCTGGTTCAGCAACCTCAATCACAATCGGCAGCTGTACCTATTCCAGTTGCAGCCACACACTCTCTTCAACTACCAGCTCCGTCCCATTTCTCTGGGGACTCCAAGACCTGCAGGTGGTCCCTCAGCCAGTGCACCATTTACTTCAATCTCCAGCCTCAAAACTTCCTGTCTGATCCTATATTTCCCTCCTCTCTGAAGAATATCTTTTAAGAACCGGATCCGGTTTCATCAGCAGCCAGTGCCCTTTTACATCTTCGCAAGAGTCTTCTTCAGTGGGACAGTATGCTCTTCAGTTTCGTATACTAACAGCTGAGCTGAGCTGAGCTGGAATAATGAGGCCTTAGTTGCAACCTTTGTACATGGCCTGTCTGACCGAGTGAAGGATGAATTAGCGGGAAGAACCATCCACGCCGGTCTGGACGATGTCATCTCCTTGTATAACCAGATCGATATTCGCTTATAAGAGAGGTCCCTAGAAAGAAGATGCCCGCATTCCCTGGTCCTTGGTCAGCCTCGGCTCTCCTCCCTTTGTCCCATGGAGCATCTCCTGCCAGCTGAGGAACCTATGCAGCTGGGCCAGACCAGGCTATCCCAGAGGAACGTGCTAGGCACAGAACTCTGGGCCTATGTCTCTATTGTGGGGAAAAAGGTAATTTTCGTGACTCTTGCTCACTGCGTCCGGGAAATGCTTGGGTCTAATACATCTGGAAGATGGAGTATTGGACCCAGAAATATCATCTTCTCATCTTCTTTCTGTGTTCCCTCATGTAGGTGCTTCCTCTCATTCGGTCTTGACATATCTGGATCCCGAGACTGCTGGCAATTTTATGGACTGGAGATCTGAATCTTCCATGAAGCTTACCCTTTTGACCCTCACCACGCCACTGGTGGTCTCTGCAATTGGCACTGTTCTTCCAGGGGCCCCTATCTGTTTCAGACCCTCCCTGTTAAAATGTCGGTAGGGATACCCTTCTTTATCCTACCTAAGGCCTCAGCCCCCATCGTATTGGGCCTTCCTTGGTTGCAGCTCCATTCTCCACATGTTGACTGGACTTCTGGGCAGATCCTGGCTTGGAGTTCCTCCTGTTTCTCATCCTGCCCACTCAAGGTTGCTCCAAAGGAGAGACTTCCTGTTGCCACCACATCTGTATCTTCTGCTCTTCCCACTGCAAATAGCGATTTCCGGGATGTGTTCTGCAAAAAATCAGCTGAGGTGCTTCCTCATCATAGGTACTTTGACTGTGCTATTGACCTTGTTCCTGGAGCAATTCTTCCCAGGGGTCGTACCTACCCTCTGTCCATCCCGGAGACCCAGGCCATGTCAGAGTATATTGCTAAAAATCTAGAGAAAGGGTTCATCTAGAAATCCTCATCGCCTACAGCAGCAGGGTTCTTTTTCTTTGCCAAAAAGGATGGTACCTTAAGACCCTGCATTGACTATCGAGGCTTAAATGCGGTGACAGTCAAAAATCGATACCCCTTACCCTTAATATTTGAACTATTCGTCAGATTGAAAGGTGCCTCCATTTTTACCAAGCTGGATCTCAGGTGCGCATAAAATTAATACTAGACATGGGCATTACAAATACTCAGTTATGCCTTTTGGTTTGTTTAATGCCCCAGCTGTGTTCCAAAACTTTGTCAACAAAATCTTCAGGGATCTGCTTTCATCTATCTGGATGACATTCTCATCTTTGTACTTCTGCGTCTGTATGACAAGCTGGAGAAATGTTCATTTGAATGTTCTGAGGTCCTGTTTCTGGGATGCTTTGTCTCGAGTTTGGGTCTTCGTATGGATCCTGGAAAGATCTCAGCCATTACCAACTGGCCTCTTCCTGCCAGCCTCAAGGCCACACAGCGCTTTCTTGGGTTCACTAATTATAGGGAGTTCATTAGGAATTACTCTTCCATTGCTGCCCCTATTATTGCCTTGATCAAGAAGGGTGCGAATGCAAAGGAGTGGCCCCCTGAAACTGTCTCTGCTTTTCATGATTTGAAACAGGCCTTTGTTTCTGGACCTCTCTTGAAGAGACCTAATCCTGGGGATCCATTTTTTATTGAAGTGGACTCTTCTTCGACAGGAGTGGCAGCTGTGCTTCTTCAATCCTTTGAGAAAAAACGTCAACCCTGTGCGTTTTTCTCCAAAAAAATTCTCGGGCAGAGAAAAATTACGCTATTGGTGATCGGGAACTTCTTGCAATTAAATTTGCATTAGAGGAGTGGCATCATCTCTTGAAGGGTTCCCCTCCCTCCATAACAATTTTCACTGATCATAAAAATCTTACTTACAGAATGCTAAACAACTGAATTCCAGACAGGCCAGGTGGAGTCTTTTCTTTTCCTGTTTTAATTCCACGATTACGTCATTTGACACTTTGGATGTCCCACCCCTGAACCTGAGCCGATCATTCCAACCTCATGTATTCTTGCCCATTCTACCACCCTGAAGTAAAAATTTCCTCCTGGCAAGACCTTCGTCCTCACTGAGTCAAAAGCTAAGATCCTTTGTTGGGGACATGATTCCAAGGTGGCAAGTCATGCTGGGTTCCTCCGATTCTTCCTGCTCATCAGACGCCACTACTGGTGGTCTACTCTCCATTTGGATGTCAAAGACTACATTAAGGCTTGTCATGTTTGTGCCCAGTCTAAATCCTCCACACAAGCTCCTGCTGGTCTTCTCATGCCCTTGTCGATTCCTAAGGAGCCCTGGTCTCACATTGCCATGCACTCTATCACCGATCTTCCACTGTCTGAGAATAATAGTCATTTGGGTGGTAATCAATCGGTTCTCCAAGATGGCTCATTTTATCCCTCTTCCTGGTCTCCCTTCTGCTCCTGCTTTTGGTTCCCATTTTTGTTTGAGAAATCTTCCGCCTCCATGGCATTCCTTCCCATGGAATTTTTTCCTCTTCTTACCACCCTCAATCCAATGGACAGATTGAGAGGGTTAATCAGGAGTTACAGGGCTTTCTCCGCACCTTAGTCTCTGCGCATCATGATGATTGGTCCACTCTACTCCCGTGCGCAGAATTCTCTCACAATAATTAAGTTACCATCAGTTCTCAGAAGACACCCTTTCTCACAGTTTATGGAAGACCCCCTCAGCTCCTCCTGCCTATCACCTGTTCTCCGGACATTACAGCCTTGGCTACGGCTCAAGAATCTTTCAATTCTATTTGGGGTGACATTCATGATTCCCTCCGGGCAGCTGCCAACAAGTTCAAAGGTTTTGCCGATCATCGCAGGCGTAGACCACCTTCTCTACAGGGGACAAAGTCTGGCTTTCCACCAGAAACCTCAAGCTCCGGGTTCCTTCTCTGAAGTTTGCCCTAAGATTCATTGGCCCATACACCATAACTTCTAAGTTAAATCCGGTTTGTTTTAAACTTCAGATCCCTAAAAGCCTCAGGATCTCAAACTCCTTTCATGTTTCCCTTCTGAAGCCTTTAGTCCCCAATAAGTTCTCTCATCCTCTCCCTACCGCGGTCGCAGTCTGAGGATAATCAGGAGTACGAGGTTACACAAATTCTGGGTTCCCGGTTCTGTAAAGCATTCTTCAGTACCTCATGTAATGGATAGGGTTTGGTCCTGAGGAGAGGTCTTGGATCACTGCATCTGATGTCTTTGCGCCTCGTCTTTTAAGGAGGTTTCATCTGAGGTTTCACTCCAAGCCTGGGCCCAAGCAGGGGAGGGGGAGGCCTCGTAAGGGGGGTACTGTCATGAATCTGCAGTAATGTTCATGTCTCTCTGCTTACATCTCTGTTGTGTTCAGGTTAGAGACCGATCGCTGTTCACCTGTGTGCTTAAGTAATCTTCCCTCAAGCATGGCTCCGTCGCAGCCTCTAACCGTTAACACTCTTTAACCCTGTGCACTACAAGCCAAGCCTTGCCGTTCAACAGTTGTGTTAGTGTTTCTGTATCATTCATGCCTTGTGCTCTTTTTGTTTGTTTCGTTTGCCTGTTGTCCTGACCTTCTGCTTGTCTTGACCATCCCTGTCTGCTTGTCGCCCAGAACCTTGGCCTGCCTCCCGACCATTCCTCATTGCCCCGTTCTGCTGCTTCCGATCCAGAGCCAGCCGTGAGTGTGAGCTGGAGATCCTAGGGGCCCCGACCTGGAGTCAGCTGCAGCATAGTCCATCCTCACCATCAGAGGCTCTGGTGAAAACCTGCTGGCTCTTAGACCCTGCACCCTGGGAAATCTTACGCTCTAACTCCCTGTTCAGGACTGTGGCTGCAACCCTGTCTGGCTGCGTGTCAGAACCTTCAAGAGGCAAGTTGATCTGGAATTACATGGCCAGATGCTATCTGAATACTACAGAACAAAAAAGATACTAGATTATGGAAATCCCTGTCAACTGTATCCCCTAATATATTAGAGCGGTTCTACCCCCATACCGGACAGTATGTAGAAGCACAAGAGAAACCCCCCTCTGGGACTTTAAATGGGGAGACCAACTCACCAAGAACAAGGTATCATAACTAAAAAATGTATATTTATTGATGCATTTTAAAAGGGGAAAAAGGAGACCACCCAAGGAGGGTGATGATTCACATCAAAGACATGGACAAAAATGGAGTGTATATCAACATAGGATAAACAATATACAAAAACACATATACATAGGGAATTAGCCAACAAAAACTTAAAAGAAGACCACTATATCTGCCTGTTGGTGGCAGAAGATAACCCAACGCGTGGTCAAGGTCTTAAAAACAAATCCTCATATTATACAGGATATTGGAGAATCTTCAAAAGGTAGCCAGGTTACAGATACTTTATATAGTACTCTCAAATATAGAGAGAAATGTACCAAATCACCAATGTAATGATTGAGAGGGTCTACAGCCACATGGACAAATTGGCTAGAGAAACACCCGTATTTCTGAGGGCGAGGGCTAACTGGGCTTGCAGTGGAGGGCACGGATCACTGATTGGACACACACAGGAAGTAAGGAAATATAAATTTGAGAAGCCAAGTACCGGTATGCCACCAGACATATAATATTGAATAAATTAGCCAGGTGTGGGGTTCCTAATCCGGGTAGAACCCGAGGAGGAGCAGGTGCAGTATAGATCCTATCAAAGTAGGAGCGAGAGGGCAATATATCTTAAGTCATCCGTCAGAACGTGTGGTATCCAAAGTGCACCCAGGATAAAGGTAAACAACCTGGCACAATACAAAAAATCGACAGTGAGATCTCAACATACACAGCAAAACAAAAACAAGCCAAACGTGACAAATTTAAACTGATAAATCAGGACTATCAGGAGGGAAGAGTATATCTCTGGCTCACAGGTTTCAGTCAACCAAGGCTAAGACTCTATACACATCGTCCTGGAAAATCGTCCAGAAACTACCAATTTCAGAATTTTGATTTTGAGGTCGATATGTTTACATTTGATAGAACACTTAAAGTCAAACAGCATTTCCACATGGCCCCCAATACAAACCTACCAGAGCAGTGACACCATTCAAACTTGAAAGTAAATTTTTTTCCACCAGGATAATTCCACTCTATTGACAGCTCTATTCGAATAATCAAACACGATGTGCGTAGCAATGTCTCCAATAAAACACACCATTCTGAGTTCGGATGAGTTTACTGCACTAAGGACACTTACGGAAGACAAAAGCATTATAAAACCCGCCGATAAAGGTGGTGCTATAGTGGTCATGGAATATGTGGATTATAAGGAGGGCATGACTGCCATGCTGTCAGACACAGCAAGCTACCTGGTACTGAAACAGAACCCTTTACCAAGCATCAAAAATGCATTAAACTCTTTAATTAACATTGGGAGATCGAACTGCTTGCTATCTGACAACATTGCCGAATTTCTGTGCAATGAACACCCCCTCTGTCCTGTCATCTATGGCTTACCTAAAACCCACAAAGGTACCAACCCCCTAAAACTCAGACCCATTGTGTCTGTCACAGGGTCGATCACCCAACTGATGGCCCAGCTTCTTGACTTTCTCCTACAACCTTTGGTAAAAAAGTTACTAGCCTACATCAGGGACACAAAAGATTTTTTGGAGAAACTTAATGCATTCACAGACTTCGGGGGAAGATTGGAAACTTGCAACCATGGATATAGGATCCCTGTACATATGTATACCCAATGAAGCTGGATTGCAGGCCGCCAGACCAGACACTTCTTGATCGATACAGAATTGACACAAATACCAAAAGAGTTTCTTAGCGAATGTCTTTTTTTTTTTTTTTTTTATCAATAGATTTTATTGAATTTTAACATGTACATTACAGAGATGTAAATCAACAGAAATATCTTCAGATATATGATTTACAATGAAGGGGAAAGAAAAAAAAAACAACAGCAACATAATAGACCACAATGATCAGACACAGAGCCATTGTTGGTATCAGGTTGTGAACAAAGCTCCGTTTAGAAGAATTGGCCTCACAACCCTGTCACCCCGGTTGGGTTCAGACTGTGACATGGGTTATGGGAGGTGTGGGTAAACATACCTGTTCCTCATTCAACAAGGCCTCGAATGTCTTTACTTCATACTTACAAATAATTATTTTTCATTCGAGGCTACAAGTATGCACAGATTTGTGGCACAGCCATGGGGAGCTCCGCCGCATCATCTTTTGCAAATCTCTTTGTAGGTTTACTTGAGGAAACCCTATATCTATCCTTCAAATGCCTTCACTAACCATATCAAATGTTGGTATAGGTACATCGATGGCATTTTCCTTATCTGGAGGGGGGCGATGAGGCCCAATTCTTTGACTTTGTTGACTTTCTGAACAGTATCTTCACAGGGGTTGTGTTTACACCGGAAATCTCACCAGGTAACTTTTCCTTTTTGGATGTAATGATTACCAACTCTCAAGGCTCCCTGGTTACATCACTCTTCACAAAACCCACTGTCAGAAACACACTCTTGTACTATCGAAGTGCACACCCCAAACATCTTTCCAACAGCCTGCCAATATCTCAGTTCATGAGTGTTGCGTATCTGTTCTAATGAAGACGATAAATTACGACAACTTAACAAGTGCTGGGATCCAATCAAAATAGCGATGGCTGGCTGCGCATGCGTGCTGTGACCGGCGATAGCTAGGCAACAGGGGATATTGCCAGGCTGGGGCCGCCCGTGTCATGGAAACATATGATGCCGGTGAACCCCGCCCATCGAGGCAGATCACGTCCTTACAAAGAAACAAGGGGAGTGAAAGAAACAGCGAGGCTGGATTCACACCTGTCCGGTGAGAATTCCAGCTCCGTTGTCTGTGAGAAGGAGAGAAGCCGCTGTTCAGCAGCTCCTCTCAGCTCTCACAGCAGGTCAGCTGACGGGGGGGGGGGCGAGGTGCAGTGAGGAGGGGGAAAGATCCCTGTTCAATGCGGAACAACACACCTGCGGATTAGATGCGTTCCCATTGAGCATAATGTGCCTGAAATTCGCACTGCACAGAAAACGCACATTTTTGTTCATTCGCAAACTTCAGGCGGGCCCGTACATGTGCTTTCTTGACCAGGGGGACCCTGCAGGATTTCAGTCCTTGATGGCTTAGTGAGTTACCAATCGTTTTCTTGGTGACTATGGTCCCAGCTGCCTTGCGATCATTGACGATATTCTCCCCTGTAGTTCTGGGCTGATTCCTCACCGTTCTCATGATCATTGAAACTCCACGAGGTGAGATATTGCATGAAGCCCCGAGGGAGATTGACAGTTATTTTATGTTCCTTCCATTTGCGAATAATCGCACCAACTGATGTCATCCTCTCACCAAGCTGCTTGGCGATGGTCTTGTAGCCCATTCCAGCCTTGTGTAGGTCTACAATCTTCTCCCTGACATCCTTGGACAGCTCTTTGGTCTTGGCCATGGTGGAGAGATTGGAATCTGATTGATTTCTTCTGTGGACAGGTGTCTTTTAAACAGGTAACAAGCTGAGATTAGGAGCACTCCCTTTAAGAGAGTGCTCCTAATGTCAGCTCATTACCTGTACAGAAGACACCTGTGAGCCAGAAATCTTGCTGATTGATAGGAGATCAAATCCTTATTTCACTCATTAAAATGCAAATCAATTTATACATTTTTTGAAATGCATTTTTCTGGATGTTTTTGTTATTCTGTCTCTCTCGCTGTTAAAATAAACCGACCATTAAAATGATAGACTGATCATTTCTTTGTCAGTGGGCAAACGTACAAAATCAGCAGGGGATCAAATACTTTTTTCCCCTCACTGTAGCTCAAAAAATAAAAAAAACCCAATGGTGATCAAATACCACAGAAAGCTCTATTTGTTTGATAAAAATTCTATAAATTTTGTTTGGGTGCAGTGTTTAGTGACCGCGCTGTTGCCAGTTAAAGTAGCGCAGTGCCGAATGTCCTGGTCATGAAGGGTTTAAAATCTTTCTGGGGCTCAAGCGGTTAATTACAATGTTGAAAAATATGAATATAGTGACTCTTTCTTGTTTCTCCCTGGAAGCACATGGAAGCTGTGGCCTCACGTGTGACCAAGTCACTGTTTCCTTGTTTCCGAAGCTGAACCTATCTGTTCAACCCTGAAAATATTTAAAACCCAGTATAATGAAGTACTGCCAGTTCCAACAGATTCTCAATGAGCCTTCTCGAGAGAATGAAATCAAGGACGTGTGTAGCATCAACATATGACTATGGGCACAATAGTATGAAAGCATGTATCAGCCACACTCCACTCTTAGATCCTCCTACCATATTTAATAACAGTCAGTAAGTTGACTGTATACAACAATGTCTCCACCCCAGAGCCAACCTTCCTTAAAGTAGTTGTAAAGGTACAACATTTTTACTTTCATGCATTCAAAAAACCACCTGTGTGCAGCAGCCCCCCTAATACTTACCTGAGCCCCCTCTCGATCCAGCGATGTCCGTGAGAGCCTTGCCTCTCCAGGGACTCACACTCCTGATTGGCTTTTGACAGCAGTGGTCGCCATTGGCAGTCACAGCCAGTGAGCCAATCAGGAGAGGGAGGGGCAGGGCTGAGCCACGGCTCCGTGTGTGAATAGACACACAGGGCTACGGGTCGGGAGCATACCTGCTTGGGTTCCCCCACAGCAAGCTGCTTGCTGTGGGGGTACCCAGCAGGATGGTGGGGCCAGGAGCGCCGGTGAGGGACCCGAGAAGAGGAGGATCCGGGCTGCTCTGTGCAAAACCATTTCACAGAGCAGGTAAGTATAACATGTTTGTTAAAAAAACAATGCTTTCATTTTAACTACCTCCAGCCCGGGCCAATTCTGGCATTTCTCTCCTACATGTAAAATCATCATTTTTTTGCTACAAAATTCTATATATTTTAGCAGAGACCCTAGAGAATAAAATAGCAGTTGTTGCCATTTTTGTCACACAGTGTTTGTGCAGCAATTTTTCAGTACACTGAATTTTAATGCTAAAAAAAACACAATATATAACCCACTTATTTTGGTAAAATATGAAAGATGATGTTACTCCAAGTAAGTTGATCCCTAACATGACACACTTTAAAATTGCGCACACTCGTGGAATGGTGCTTAACTACGGTACTTAAAAAACTCCATATGAATCTTTTATCCTCTTCACTACTGTTTGAGACTTGATATACCTAATTAAGCCCCATTCTCCTCTGTGGGGTTGTAGTTAAGTTTTTGTTTTTTCTTGTTCATATGTTTTGGTTGTTCTTGTACACTGGGACCCCTTTGGTCCTGCCCTTGCATGGGCAACTGCTATATGTTTACTGAAAAACTCAATAAAAAAGACTTTAAAAAAAATTTAAAAATCTCCATTGGCAACGCTTTACAAATTTTTGCAGGTTACCTGTTAAGAGTTAGAGGAGGTCTAGTGCTAGAATTATTGCTCTCGCTGTAACGATCGCGGCGATACCTCACGTGTGGTGTGAACACCGTTTATGCGGTCACAATCTACGCATGCATTTGCTTCTACGCGTGCGCACGAGGGGATGAGGGCGCTTTAAACATTTTTTATTATTCTTTATTTTTCATTTTTATTTTTACTGCCCCTTTTTTAATTTTTTTTTTTTTTTTTATCAGAATTGGATGAACATAATTGCATTTGTCTAGGAAATCTGTTCCCATGTATGTATTTAATGGAAATGCATAGTCACACCATCATCACTGTAATAATAATATAAACAATAGTTATAGTTGACAATTCAGAATAAAATTACTTGAAAAATCTCCTTTCATGTTGTAAGTACCTTGCTATCAATCAGCCCCGTGAGGAGGGAGAGAGCCGCTGCACTCGTGCACATTGCTGGATCGAGATTGGGCTCAGGTAAGTATAAGGGGGATGAGGGGAAGGGGATCCTGCAGCACAAAAGGTTTGTTGGCTTAAAAGGGTTGTAAACCGCTGGACGATTTATTTTTTTCTCTTACCTGCAAGGTAATATCATAATGTGGTAGAATGCATCACATACTACCACATTATGTTAAACTTACCGGAAAATGAAGCATTACAGCAATGCGATGTCATCGCTGGAGGCCGCTTCCATCTTCATCCTTCTTGCTTCTGGGTTCGCGGACTCCGGCTCTGTGACTGGCCGAAGCGGTGATGACGTCAGTTCTGCACATGCGTGCGGGAGCCACTGGTCACGGCACAGGGCTCTGTAGGTGGTTAAGGTGGTTCTAGTTTTTTTGCATTCTATGCATGAAGGTAAAAATCCTTCTGTGTGCAGCAGCCTCCCTCAGCTCCCTAATACTTACCTTAGCCCCATTGTGATCCAGCAATGTGCATGGGAGCCTCGGCTCTCTGGGGACTCTCACTCCTCATTGGCTGAGGCAGAGCAGGAGCTATTGGCTCCTATTGGAACCCAAGCAGGCTCGTTACCGAGCCGCTGCTCCGTTTCCATTCACACATGGAGCATGGCTCAGCCCCACCCCTGCTCACTCCTGGCAGTGATTGACAGTAGTGGGAGCCAATGGCTGCTGCTGCTGTCTCAATCAATGAGGAGGGAGAGACCTGGGAGAGCTGAGGTTCTCCTGCACATCGCTGGATAAGGATGGGGCTCAAAGTTTTTTTTTTTGGGGGGGGGGGGCTGGGGGTATGGCTGCCATACACAGAACATTTTTTACCTTCATAAATAGAATGCATATAGGTAAAAAATGTTATCCCCACTGGCTTACTGATTGTGATTCGCAGTAGTGGGAGCCAATGTCTGTCAATGAGGCGAGAGAAGCCCAGGAGAGCTGGGGCTCTCTTGAACCTTGCTGGATCGGGATGGGGCTCGGGTAAGTTTTAGGTGGGGCTGGCGCACACGGAAGGTTTTTAACCTTCATGCATAGAATGCATGAAGGTAAAGAAACCTTAAAACCTGTGTTTGAGACGGTCATTTTCACTCAAAGCCCAACTCCAGGCAGTCAATCTTCCTACACCAGAATCTACTGGGCAGGCCAGCATTGCTCCGGTATCTGCCAGGAAGTTCTAATAGCAGTTTCCGCACAGTGGGTGCAAATGTTTAATGTATTTTACCGCTATGGCATCTCCGTTGACTTTCATGCTCCTTTGCTCAGCGTTGGGGTTCAAGCTGCTCCATTGTTCTGATGTTTGTGCGTGACACTCAATGGGGTTCACAGCAGAATTGCCAGACTCCCAATATGGGGGTTATTGGCTGCATTAAACATTGTACCTTGACAATGCCTGACCTTTCAGAGAAAACCTAGAGTGTTTGTTTCATAGAAGTAGACCTGAATCTAATAGACCTCTATGTCATTAATAGCACTTAGAATTGATTAGCAGAACTCAGCAATTAGTGCAGAAACCAAGCCGATGTAGGCTTTAAATAGATGCTGTTAAGAAAAAAAGGCTTAATTGAAACCCTGAGCGGAAGTACTCTCCATGCCCCCCTATATATTGCTTATAATTTGAGCTCAGGAGCTGGAACATGCATGCATTGTTCACGTTGGCCTGTTCAGTCCTTTACCTTGCAGCTGGGCCTCGTGTGCATCGCTGCACCTGCGGAGCAGGATTCTTATGAGGGTTGTGTATGGCAGAATACATTGATCTATTCATTCTCTCATTATGTTTATCGAACAATCAGTGTCAGAATTCTATACACCGAGCAAGCAGCAGCCAAGGAATTTTGCACATGCTGTATTCAGCTCCAGTGTAAGGTAGGAAGAGGTAAACTCAGAATGCACAGAGTGCATGTAATTTAAAGTGATTGTAAAGGCAGAAGATTTTTTTTTTTATCTTAACGCATTCTATGCCTTCTGTAATACTTACCTGAGGTCCCTCTAGATCCAGCGATGTTGCAGGAATGTCTCGGCTGCCCGGCACCCCCCTCCTCATTGGCTGAGACAGCAGCGCGGCACCATTGGCTCTCGCTGCTGTCAATCAAAGTCAGTCAGCCAATGAGGAGAGAAAGGGGGTGGGGCTCTGTGTCTGAATGGATACACAGAGTTCTGACTTGGCTCAGGTGTCCCCATAGCAACCTGCTGGCTGTGGGGGCACTCGATGGGAGGGAGGGGCCAGGAGAGCCGAAGAGGGACCTGAGAAGAGGAGGATCCGGGCTGCTCTGTGCAAAACCACTGCACAGAGGAGGTAAGTATAACATGTTTGTTATTTTAAACCAAAAAAATACAAGACTTTACAATCAATTTAAGAAAAGAGGTCTGCACTGCTTACTATGTTGTTGGCTAGCCTGTATGCCAGTTGTCAGTGATTAGAATAGAACAGACTTTCTCAACCTTAAAAACACAGGGGAACCATTGAAATCACTTTCCAGTCCCCAGGAACCCCTGCTAAACATTCCTATATCTACAACTCATGATACATTAGTGTGGTGGTCAGTGGGAAGAACACTCCTTACACTTGTGGTCATTGGGAAGAATTACCCCCTTACCCGTGGCTAAAAATATCAATAGTGTCAGTGAGAAATTGCTCATTGCTCAAAGAACCACTAGCAACTTCTAGAGCACATTTGTCAAACACAAGGCCCGCAGGCCGAATTTGGCTCCCCAGGCCATTTCATGTTTCCATTCCATTCTCATCTCTGCCCCCACCTTGTCTCAGCAGTCAACAGCAGAGGGGAGGACAGAATTTCTTCTCCAGATCCTGTGCTTTCTCCTTGCCGCAGAGAGGCTCGTCTCTGCCCCCTTCCCCATCTCCATCTCAACAGTCAGTAGCAAAAAGGAGAGAGGAGTACAGTACTCCTTTTACAGATTTTGTGCCTCTGTGCAGCCGCAGCACCCCCCTTGTCCACCTCCCTGATCTCAGCATCCAGCTGACTCCAGCCCTCCTCTGGTCCTCCTCCAGATCCTTCACTTTCTGCTTCTCAGCGCTGCCGCTGCAGCACGAGGTAAGAGGGGTGCACTGTGATGTAAGGGATGGTGGGGAACTCTTCACTTCTGATGGTGGCGGGGCTCTTGACATCTGATGTAAGGGGAGTGGGCTGCACTGGACATCTAGTCCTACAGATACAACTGTAATGCTAATGCGGGCCACAATGAAATTGAGTTTGGCACCCCTGCCCTAGAGGAAACCTTGTGAAGCCCTGGACTAGACGTATTAAAGTGGTTGTAAACCCTTTCCTACCACGTTTACCTATAGGTGAGCCTATAATAAGGCTTACCTGTAGGTACCGTGAATATCTCCTAAACGCCAGTTTAGGAGATATTCACTGTATACGCTTGCACTGACGGCCTGATTGGTGCCATTTTCTTCAGGGCTGTGCCATCACCGGCGGCTCCCGCGCACATTCGGGGGAGCGACATCATCGCCGGAGCCGCGAACCCGGAAGTCACTCCGGTGGCAGATTTCGGCCCTGTACTCGGAGTGCCGACTCCGATTCACAGCATCTTTCTAAGGTAAGTATTTCTTAATGAGCTAGTATGCGATGAATACTAGCTCTTTATGCCTTTCTCTTGCAGGGTTTTATTTATTTATTTATTTTACGGTTTACAACCTAAATCTGTAGCTCCGTCTTCTTTCTCGTGTTCTCCTGTTACATAGTTGCTGTTGTGTAACCTGATAGTATTCCCTGTCTCCTCACACATTATTGGCTGACTTCTGAGCCCCTCCCTTGTTAAAGGTAGACACATGGTAATCGGTATCCTCTCCATATTATCTTTGAGCTCCGGTTACATTGTATCATTGCTGTCATGTAACCTGAGAGTATTCTCCTCCCCCTCACTCTCTATTGGCTGGATTTCGAGCTCCTCACTTGTAAGAGGTCAACACCTAATAGAAATCTGAATCCTGCCCCTCCTTACCCTGCACTCATGTTACATTGTTTTAATTCTGCCATGTAACCTGAGAGTGTTCTCCTTTCTTTCATTCACCAATGGCTGCCTTTTGAGTTCCTCCCTTTTTGGAGGTGGACACCTAGTAATAATTTGTATCCTCCCCCTCCATTCTCTGTGCTCATGCTACATTGTATTATTCCAAGCATGTAACATGAGAGTATTCCACGCTATTGGTTGGCTTTTGAGTTTTTCACTTTTCAGAGGTAGATGCTGAGTGGTAATCGGTATCCTGCCCTTCTTTAACCTGTGCTGTTGTTACATTGTATCATCGCTGTCATATAACCTGAGAGCATTCTCCTCCCCCTCATTCACTATTGGTTGGCTTTTTAAGCCCCTCATCTGTCAGATGTAGCAATCCATATCCTCCTCCTTTTTTTCCCGGTGCTCATGTTACATTGTGTCATTCATTTCTTGTAACCTGAGAGTATTCTCCTCCCCCTCGCTCACTATTGGCCCCTCACTCAGAATTCGACAGCTAATAGAAATCTGAATCCTCCCCCTCTTTACCCTGTGCTCATGTTACATTGTATTACTTATGTATGCCCTCCACCCCAATGGACAAGGGCCTCATCCCCACAGCCGTGGCCAGTGGTTGTGAGGGTCTGCTAAGCAGGAACACAGATCTCTGTCCCCCCAGTCAGCCCATACCCCACACAGTTAGAAAGCACCTCCTAGGTTCACACTTAACCCTTTGATTGCCCCGTTGTTAACCCCTTCCCTGCCAGTGTCAGTACAGGAACAGGGCATATTTTTAGCACTGATCATTGTAATAATGTCACTGGTTCCCAAAAAAGTGTCAAAAGTGTCCGATTTGTCCGCCGCAGTGTTGCAGTCCCACTAAAAATCGGTGATCGCCGCCATTACTAGTAAAAATAAATAAAATGGCATAAAAATATCCCTTAGTTTGTAGACGCGATAACTTTTGCGCATACCAATCACTATACGCTTATTGGGATTTTTTTTTTTTTTTACCAAAAACATGTAGCAGAATACAAATTGGGCTAAATTGATGAAGAAATTTTTCATTTTTTTTTTTTCATTTTTTTTATAGCAGAAAGTAAAAAATAGTTTTGGGTTTTTTAGGTGATCAAATACCAGCAAAAGAAAGCTCTATTTGTGGGGAAAAAGGACATCAATTTTCTTTGGGTACAACGTCGCACGACCGTGCAATTTTCAGTTAAAGAAACGCAGTGCTGTATCTCAAAAAATGGCCTGGTCATTAAGGGGGTAAAACCTTCCGGGGCTGAACTGGTTAAAAAATAAAGTGTTCCCCGATGTAAATCTATCGTCAATCATCGCCTGCCCCACCGGAAAAATAAAAAATGCCCCAAAGCACCCCCCCATGTTGAGAGCATGGGGCCTGGGATGGGTCAGAAGGGGGGGTCGGGGCGCTCGCCCCCCCCCTTTCCTGACCTCCGATCCAGTATATCACCGCACCGCTCCAAACATGCGACTTGCAGGACTTTTTGTAACGTTCTGCAAGGGCACCGCCCCAGTGTGAAAGCACTCGGGGCTTTCACATTGGGGTGGATGAGGAGTGATTTTTAAATCGCTTTACAGGTGCTATTTTTAGCTAAATAGCGCCTGTAAAGCGCCTCAGTGTGAAAGGGAGGTAAGGGTCTGGTATTTGCCTGGGGGGGTGAACGCTGTTTGGTTTTTTTAGCATTTTCACCTTCCAGCAGGACAACGACCCTAAACATACAGCCAGCGCTATAATGGAATGCTTTAGAATTAGATCAAAGCATATTCATGTGTTAGAATGGCCCAGTCAAAGTCCAGACCCAAATCCAATTGAGAATCTGTGGCAAGACTTGAAAATTGCTGTTCACAGACGCTCTCCATCCAATCTGACAGAGCTTGGGGGATTTTGCAAAGAAGAATGGACAAAAATGTCCTCTCTAGATGTGCAAAGCTGGCAGAGACATCCCCCAAAAAGACTTGCAGCTGTAATTGCATGGAAAGGCGGTTCTACAAAATATTGACTCAGGGGGGCGCCATACAAATGCCCCCCACACTTTTCACAGATTTATTTGTAAAACATTGTGGAAACCATTTATCATTTTCCTTCCACTTCACAATTATGTGCCACTTTGTGTTGGTTTATCACATAAAATCCCAATAAATTACATTTACGTTTTTGGATGTAACATGAGAAAATGTGGAAAATTTCAAGGAGTATGAATACTTTTTCAAGGCACTTTACAGTAAGAGGAGTGATCTACTTTGAACTGAACACTGATTTGTTTCTTGTAAAAGTTATCTTGAAATTCCTATTTATATTTGTTTTATCATTCTATTTATTTCTTTTAGTGCAAATCTGTCGAAAGCAGCGTGGGGCTCCCTGGAGAAGAGCGGCGCCCAGCTGTTTATCCGCTCCTATGAGCTGGGAGTCCTCTTCCTGCCATCTGCCTTTGTAAGTTTGTTTTCTCATTTGTAACATTCAATTTTTTTTTTTTTTTTTTTTTTTTACCAAACTTGACGTTCTGTAGAGAAAAAAAGTGTACAGCAAGCACCGGTGTCATGTGGGAGCTGAATACAACTTTTTATTAGTCATTCCATCTAAAACTACTCCCTGCTTGCCCACATCTGCTTTTGTCTCTAAAAGGTTGGCACCATCCTTGTTCAGGCATCCTCCAGGGTCACCGTCTACTTTCTAGATTGAGATGTTGGGTTGCAGTTCTTGGGTGTGTTCATAAATGTCTGACACCGATCAGCCCCCTGCTGCAGCCTCTCTTCTTGTGGCTTGCTACAAAGTTACAAATGTTGCATTTTGACCACTGGAAGAGAGGAGACTGAGGAATGCTTCCTTCTTGCCTGCAGCAGACAGATGACATCATCTCAGCCTAGGCAAAATCACTGACTGGAAATTGAGGATGATTTTTTAATTATATTTTTTTATAATATATATCATTTTTCGTGTGTGTGTGTATATATATATATATATATGTATCTTAATTATAACCTTTTCTGAAATTGATGCTGTTGCTTGTTCTCATAATATGTCTAAAAGTTATTTGGGTAGACATGTAGAATTACTAAAAAGCCCACTTTAGGTAGTAAAGCAGGAGTTCTCAAACTTCTCAGTGCAAGGGCCACATTGTATATTTTACAAATACTCAGGGGACTAAAAAAAATCAATTTGATGAATGAATAAAATTTCTATGAATGCACAAAAGTGCTCCAAGAGACTCTACTACAGTAGACAGACGACGTCCGTTCTTCCTTCGTAAGGAGTCAGAGGAGAGAAGGTCACCAGTTTTACGTTGTAAACATTGAAACATCGTTCGGTGTTCTTCTCTCCGACGTCGTCCCCCGACTAGCCAC
>BLSH010017222.1:634353-648091 GCA_018402905.1 Glandirana rugosa | reverse complement strand
CCCTGCCCCCCCCCCCCCCCCGGAACACAGTGAGCTTGCCTCCGGTGGCGCATGCACGCTCACAATACTCGTTATTTCGCGATAACGAGCCAAGTTGCCGCCGTCAAGCCGCGGTGGGCAACTGGTTAAAGCATCGCCTATGGAGGTTTTTAAGTACCAAAGTTTGTCGGTACGTGGCGTAATATGTTAGGTATCTATTTACTCGGTGTAATATAATTTTTCACAATATAAAAATATATTATATCAAAAAATTGGGCTAACTTTACTGTTTAGTTTTTTTTTTTAATTCAGTGAAGTGTATTTTTCCCAAAAAATTGCGTTTGAAAAACCGCTGCGCAAATACCGTGTGACATAAAATATTGCAACTACCACCATTTTATTCTCTAGGGTCTTTGCTAAAAAAATTATATATAATGTTTGGGGTTTCTAAGTAATTTTTTTAGCAAAAAAAAGGTTTTTAACAAGTGTTAGAAATAGGCTTGGTCTTGAAGTGGTTAATAATACCAGCCCGTACCACCTTGCTGGGGTGGAAGTGGAGCTCTGTGTCCATTACTGATCCAGCCAGAGACCCATCCATCTGGTCCATCAAGAGTCACTCTCCTCTCATCTCATCAGTCTGTAAAACCTTTGAAAAACCTGTCTTCAGATATTTTTTGGCCCAGTCTTGATGTTTCAGCGTATGTGTCTTGTTCAGTGGTGGTCGGGTTGCAACCCTCCTTGCCTTGGCCATGTCTCTGAGCACTGAACACCTTCTGCTTCTGGACACTCCAGGTAGGTTGCAGTTGTGGAATATGACAGCACTGCAGGATATTTGGTTCCTGGTAGCTTCTCGTTTGATTCTTCTCAAAACTTTGCAGTTAAGTTACATGTTTTTTCTCAACACGTTTCTTGCAGGTGCATTTTCATGCATCAATGTGCATTTCCAACGCGTTATGGAATGGATAGAGGTAGCAGCCATTGACCGAAGCATATTAATACCTGTCATATGCGTTTTGATTGGTTACCATTGACTTCTATGGGCCTCCCAATGCACTAAAATGCAGAAATGACAGAAGATCTTATTTTAGGAAAGCCAGAGAGAAATTGTGAAGCTTGCACATATAACAACCAATCGTGCTGTAGGGACCTGCTCTTTAAAGCTGAACTCTATGCAGATATATAAGTCACACATGTGGCACTGTAATAATTAGTACACTATTAAAGTGCTTGTAAAGGCTCAAAAACCTCTTCTGTGTTAAACAACCCCCCTCCCCCACCCCACTAATACTTACCTGAAGCCCATCTCGATCCAGTGATGTGCAAGAGAGCAGCGACTCTCCCATCTCTCTTCCTCCTCAGTGGCTGAGACCGCAGCAGGAGCCAATAGCTCCTGATACTATCCATTACATCAGTGAGCCAATGAGGAGAGAGCGGAGGTAGGACAGAGCCGTGCTCCGTGTGTGAGCAAGCCTGTAAGTATAACATGTTTGTTATTAACCACTTCAGCCCCGGAAGGTTTCACCCTCTTAATGACCAGGCTATTTTTTTTGTGATAGAGCACTGCGTTATTTTAACTGACAATTGCGCGGTCGTGCGACGTTGTACCCAAATAAAATTTATGTCCTTTTATTCCCACAAATAGAGCTTTCTTTTGGTGGTATTTGATCCCCTCTGCAGATTTTTTTTTTTTTGCGCTATAAACAAAAAAAGACCGACAATTTTTGAAAATAAAACAATATTTTTTACTTTCTGCTATAAAACATATCCGGTAAAAAAAAATTGAAAAAAATAATAATTTTTTCATCCGTTTAGGCCAATATGTATTCTGCAACATGTTTTTGGTAAAAAAAAAAAATCCCAATAAGTGTATATTGATTGGTTTGCGCAAAAGTTATCACATCTACAAACTATGGGATAGATTTATGGTATTTTTATTTATTTATATTTTTACTAGAAATGACAACGATCAGCGATTTTTAGTGGGACTGCGCTGTTGCGGCAGACAAATTGAACAATAAGTGACACTTTTTGGGGACCAGTGAGACTGTTACAGTGATCAGCGCTAAAAAAAAATGCACTGTCACTGTATCAATGACACTGGCAAAGAAGGGGTTAACATCTGGGGAGATCAAAGGGTTACATGTGCTCCTAGGGAGTGATTTCTAACTGTGTGGGGGTGGACTGACTAGAAGAAGAGAGACATCTGTGTTTCTGATTAGCAGGAACACAAGATCTCTCTCTTTTTCTCTGACAGAACGACAGTCTGACTTCATTATATAGGCAGACCGCCGTTCTGCCTCTCCAGTGAATGATCGGCGGATCCCAGCTCCTGCTGTATCCAATCACAGTGGGATCGGGTTCACCGGAGGCGGCGCGCACCCCAGACCCCAAGGCAGAAACATGGTGCAGGTACGTCGTTTCACTTAGCCGGGCCACCCTGCCGCAGTAAATGTGCGGTGGGTGGTCTGGAAGCAGTTAAAAAAAAAAAAAATCTACCTTTTAATATTACTTAAAATGTATATATTTTTTGAAATATAAGCACCTTAATCTGACTTTCTTACAATCCCCTGTACAGCAGAGCTCAGATCGGGAAAAGGAGAAGCCGCACAAAGAGCCAATCAGTTGTTTTGATTGGAGGAGAGAGCAGAGAGTTGAGCTCATCAGTTCACTGCTTCTCTTTCTACTGTCCACTCACAGGCTGGGGGAGACGAGACCTGAAAGTGTTACTGAACAGCAGAGAAAAATCAGGTCTCCTCCTCTGCCAGATGGGGTTTTTGCTGTGTGGCAGATCTGTATAACTCTCAGGACTGGATGGACAAAAAAAAAATATATATATATACATATATGTATTTCATCTGTATATTTAATATGCCGAGTTTGGGTGATGTTCCTCTTTAAGCTTCTCATACAAATGTCTTGATTATTTTTTTTTCACCCCCACCCCCTTCACCACTCGTGGTTCCTCTTATCTCCATCAATGGGTGTTCGCTAGGCAACCGTCCACATTGTCACGCCGCTTGTCTGCCTCACTGAGTGACTCTCTGGCTCTCTTGTGTGTTTTGTGTTACAGACAGACCCTGGGTCTGGAATATTCCCTATGTCAACGCTCCGGATTCACACGGAAATATCTGGTGTCCCTCGTAGGATTCTCGCACTGCGTGAAGCAACTCGCAGCACCCCGGATCCGCCTCTTGAGAAAGATGTGAAGATTTTTTTTTTTTTTTTAATTTCATAAACAAGCTTACTTGAATAAATGGAGGTATTTATATATTTCTGTGATCCCGGAGGATTTTTTTTTTTTTTTTTTTTTTGGGTGGGAGAGGGGTTTAGTATTGTAGAATGCCTTCTGGATGGAAATCCATTTAAACTATGTCAAGCTAAAACTTTTATTTTTCTAGTTGTGGATTGAGTTGGGAAAGATTAGAACCTCTTTCTGGGATTTATTTCTTTCTAGGGCTCCTTTAGAGAACTTTTCAAATGCATTTTATACATGG
The DNA here is from genome assembly GCA_018402905.1 of Glandirana rugosa. Taxonomy (NCBI): domain Eukaryota; kingdom Metazoa; phylum Chordata; class Amphibia; order Anura; family Ranidae; genus Glandirana; species Glandirana rugosa. The sequence goes on along the minus strand of BLSH010017222.1, from coordinate 644,618 downwards.
TTATGTTGATCCAGCTTGGACCCATGTAACTATGTATATACCATACCTGTAGAATCCCCTAGATCAGGGGTCTCCAAACCTGCAAAACAAAGGGCCAGTTTCCTGTCTTTCAGACTTTAGTGGGGCTGGACATTGGTGTCAGTGGGAGGACTAGTGGCCCCATCATTGGTGTCATTGGGAGGAATAATGCCCCATCGATGGTGGTGGGAGGAATAGAACCCCATAATTGGTGTCAGTAGTAAAAATAGTACCCCACAGTTGGTGTCCGTGTAAGAAATAGTGGTCCATCGTTGATGTCAGGGGAAGGAATAGTGTCCCATCATTGGTGTCAATGGGAAGAATCGTGTCCCATCATTGGTGTCAATGGGAAGAATCGTGTCCCATCATTGGTGTCAATGGGAAGAATCGTGTCCCATCATTTGTGTCAATGGGAAGAATCGTGTCCCATCATTGGTGTCAATGGGAAGAATCGTTTCCCATCATTGGTGTCGTGTCCCATCATTGGTGTCAATAGGAAGAATCGTGTCCCATCATTGGTGTCAGTGGGAAGAATCATGTTCCATCATTGGTGTCATTGGGAAGAATCATGTCCCATCATTGGTGTCAGTGGGAAGAATCGTGTCCCATCATTGGTGTCAGTGGGAAGAATAGTGTCCCATCATTGGTGTCAGTGGGAAGAATCGTGTCCCATCATTGGTGTCAGTGGGAAGAATAGTGTCCTATCATTGGTGTCAGTGGGAGGAACAGTGCCCAAAGGGCTGGTTAAAGGCAAGCAAAGGGCCACAGTTTGGAGACCGCTGCTCTAGAAGCTGGAAACCACTGTAGTAGACACCGCTACCATATCGATCTCCACTAGCTTTCAGGTCCGGCTGCCCTGTTGCATTGTGGACACAGGAGGTTAGCCACTCAGAACAGGTGCCATTTAGAGAATGCTTTTCTCAATAAATGCAATGCACTGATTGGAGAAGGTGGAGAGGTTGTGTGATGACATCACGCTCTCCAACTCGTCCAATCAGAGAACGCTTTGTATTCATTCAGGGAGTGCAAAGCATTCTCTGAATGGCACCCATGATCAGTGGCCGGCCTCCTGTGTTCACAATGCAGCCGCTCAGCACAGGCCCCGGAAGCTAGTGGAATAGCTGAAATAGTGTTGACACAGCCGATGACAGATCACTGTGCTGGCCCGCTGGCAGTACCATGTGTTCCCTGTGGCCAATCACAGCAGATCATATGACGGTTGTCCACGGTGAAAGGCTTTGATTCATGCCTTTCATTGTGTACTATTCTGATGATCTCTGTGATTGGTCACAGTCATCACATGGTACAGACAGGTCCAATCACAGCCCATCTGTACCATGTGATTAGCTGTGGCCAATCACAGCTAATCACAGTAGTAAACACTGAATGAGTAGTTTTCATTCAGAAAAAATGGTTGCTTATAACTGTAAAATGCACAATCACAGTGTTTAACCACTTGCCGACCGCCCGCCGCAGCGTGACGGCGGCAAGGTGGCTCGTTATCGCGAAATGCCGTCACCTGACAGCGACCGTGATAACTAATATTGTGAGCGCGCGCGCCGCCGGAGGCACGCTTGCGCACTCACTGTGTTCGGCGGGGCCAGGGAGCGGGTAGGGTGCACTCAATCTCCGCCGGCTACCCGCTATGCCCCCCCCCCCCCCCGCAGTGAGAGAACGGAGGTCCGTGTATGTAAACACGGATCTCCGTTCTCATAGAGGGGGAAGGGCGATGATCACAGCCTTGCTGTATATGGAAGCTGTGATCATCTCCTTTCCTCAGCCTGGGCAGCCCACACACAGTTAGAACACGCCCAAGGAACACAGTTAACCCTTAGAGTGCCCCCTGCAGGTTAACCCCTTCACTGCCAATGGCATTTACACAGTAATCAGTGCATTTTTATAGCACTGATCGCTACATAAATGCCAATGGTCCCAAAAAAGTGTCAAAATGGTCCGACATGTCCGCTGAAATATCGCAGTACCGCTAAAAATCGCAGATCGCCGCCATTACTAGTAAAAAAAAATAAATAAATAAAAACCCCAGAAATTAATTCTCATCGTCCGTAAACGCAACCACTTTTGCGCAAACCAATCAAACGCCGATTGCGATTTTTTTATCACAAATATGAGTAAGAATATAAATCGGCCAAAACCGATGAAAAAAATGTTTTTTTATATTTTTTTTTTTTGGATTTGTATTTTAGCAAAATGTAAGAAATTTGTTGTTTTTTTTTGCAAAATTGTCGCTCTTCTTTTGTTTAAAACGGCGATCAGAAATGACGCAGAGGGGATCAAATACCACCAAAAGAAAGCTCTATTTGTGGGGAAAAAAGGACGCAAATTTTGTTTGGGTACAACGTCGCACGACCGCGCAATTGTCAGTTAAAGCGACGCAATGCCGAATCGCAAAAAGTGCTCTGGTCCTAAAGTGTGAAATCCTTCCGGGGCTGAAGTGGTTAAAAAAAAAAAAAAAAAAAATCTTGATCACCTCCCTAGAGTAGTAGTGTTACTATGGTAACACTGTAATGCAAAGGAAGAAAAAATGTAACAATAAAATGATGAAATAATTGTTAAATACTTTCACCAGTCATTGTCCTTGATCACCGCCACACCAGTCGTATGATGGCGCTGTACTGCACTGGTCACAGCATGTAGATACTTGCAAAAAAAAATAAATTTCCTAATTTTCCAAAAATTGTGACAAAAAATTACAAATTCAAAAAACTTGCTATGCCTCTTACTATTACTAGTACCTCAATCTGTCTTCTTTCCAGAAAGGGGTCAGTTGGGGGGTATTTGTACTGTCCTGGCATTTTCGAGCCTCGAGAAATGAGATTGGCCGTCAGTTCATCAGGATTGAGCAATTATCAGAAATATCCCATAGTTTGTGGACTCTATAACTTTCCTACAGACTAATATACACCGATTTGGCATATTTTCACCAAAGAAATGTAGCAGAGTATATTTTGGCCTAAATCTATAAAGAAAGATTATTTATTAATATTTTACAACAGACACAATATTGTTGGCCTTTTTTTTCGTTTATTTAGCAAAAAATTACCAGTGGTGATTAAATAGCACCAAAAGAAAGCTCTATTTGTGCAAAAAAAGATACCATTTTAATTTGGGTCCAGCGTGGTCATTAAAAGTGCAACAGCGCTGAAAATTGATCAGGGCAGGAAGGAGGTGCAAGTGTCAGGTATTGAAGCGGTAAAAAGATCCAGTGCCCTACATCTTTCCTCTACGTCCCGAGCAAAAAAAAAAATCTGACAGGGGTTCTATCCTTTACTCCGCTAAAAAACAGCATGGTCTTTTTGTCCGTGTTGCTTTTGGAGAGTTCCCCTCACTTCCTGTTTGGTAAAATGTTGTCAGGAGAGCAGGAAGTGTGGGGAAATCTTTCTAACGGAGCCATGGGCAGCAGTAAACACATAAGAAGGGCTCAACCCCCACCCACATCTAAAATTAGGGAAAGAAGTTTTGGCTGGACATACACTTCAAATCAGATATAAATTCAGGTGGCATTTATTTTTCTATATGCATCGTTAACAATTGTAATTATTTTCAATAAAATCCTTGTTTTCACATTTTGCTTTCTTTATTACAGTGCTTCTAATCTCCTGCATCCTCTTTGCAGTCTCTTCCTGTCTTCATACACTCCAGCGATGGCTACATGGCATTTTATCAGGGTGGGTGTTCTGATGGTGACAAAAGTAGCTCATGCTTGCGTAATGTTTGCTGAAACAGCCGCTTGTGGTCTTCATCAGAAACAATGCACTGTGTGAGCAATGCACAAATATACAGTATGAGTGTAAGAAGAAATGCACAAAGTTGTTTCTACATCAGAAAGGATCTCCACCACTAAACAGCCAGAAGAATATGACTCTCTTATTACAGAAGAGTCATATACAGAAGCGGTAATAATGGTCAGCACTGTGCAAGGCTTTCAACTTCCTCCAGTGGACTCAGCGGTTGGCCAAAGGCACTGGTACACATGGGCATCCTCCACCCACTTCCACACATGCTCAGAACAAAAACAGGAGACCGAGCGCTCCACATAGTGTAAAATTCCAAATATCAAATTTATTAAAACATAATATTGCACTTAAACAGTGAGAAAGAAGGTGTCTCACAGTAAAAAATACAACTGTGGTCAGCACAGATTTACATCCGGGCCAATTTCCGATAGTGTGATGATGTCTGCATGCAACTCCACCCTATGCATTTCGTCAATCATGAAGTCTTCCGTTGGAGTAAGTGGAAAGCCTTGCTCTGCGCTAACCACATGCTGCATATGACTTCTGTAATAAGAGAGTTGTATTGTTCTGGTAAGCCTCCCGAGGTGGAGATCCTTTCCGGTGTGGGAACACAACTTTGTATGAATGTGTAAGTATGTGTGTATACAGTGGGGAAAATAATTATTTGATCCCCTGCAGTTTTTGTACGTTTTCCCACTTACAAAGAAATGAAGGGTCTATAATTTTTTATCATAATTGTATTTTAAATGATAGAGACAGTACATAAACCAAAAATCCATAAAAATCACATGATACAAATGCTATAAATGAGGTTGCAGTTCAGTGAGTAAAATGAGCATTTGATCCCCAAGCAAAACGTGACTTAGTACTTGGTGGAGAAACCCTTGTTAGCAAGCACAGAGGTAAGATGTTTCTTGTAGTTGGTTACCAGGTTTGCACACATCTCAGAAGGGATTTTGGTCAATTCTTCTTTACAGAGTTTCTCTAAATCCTTAAAGCGGAGTTCCACCCTAAAGTGGAACTTCCGCTGGTTGGATTCCACCCCCCCTCAGGTGTCACATTTGGCACCTTTCGGGAGGGAGGGGGAAGAGGACACCTGTCTTTAGACAGGTGTCCTCACATCCGGGAGCTCTGGCCGGCGGACGCGGCCGCTGACGTCAGCAGCCCGGCTCCCTCCTCCCTGCTCGCTCTGCTTCTGGCCGCCTGGCCAGTAGCAGAGCGTGGCAGAGCTTGCGCATGCGCGGTAAGGTGCCCGGCGTGAAGCTGTACTGCTTACACGTCCGGGTTCCCTTACCCGCGATGGAGGCGGCTGCACCCGTCCCCCGATCCGAAGATCGGCGGCGGGTGCCGACATCGCTGGACTCCAGGACAGGTAAGTGTCCTAATATTAAAATTCAGCAGCTACTGTATGTGTAGCTGCTGACTTTTAATTTTTTTTTTAGCCCTCGGACCTCCGCTTTAAGGTTTCTTGGCTATCTCTTGGCAACTCGAAGTTTCAGCTCCCTCCAAAAAATTTCCATAGGATTAAGGTCTGGAGACTGGCTAGGCTACACCATGACCTTAATGTACTTCTTCTTGAGCCACTCCTTTGTTGCCTTGGCGGTATGTTTTGGGTCATTGTCATGCTGGAAGACCCATCCAGGACCCATCTTCAGTGTTCTGCCTGGGGGGGAAGGTTCACAATACATGGCTCCGTTTCTTAGCCCCTCAATGCGGCAAAATTGGCCTGTACTTTTAACAGAGAAGCCACCCCAAAGCATCATGTTTCCACCTCCATGCTTGACTGTAGGGATGGTGTTCTTAGGGTCATAGTCAGCATTTTTATTCCTCCAAACACAGAAAGTCAATGCCAACGAGCTCAATTTGTTCTCATCTGACCACAGAACTTTCTCCCAATCCTTATCTGAATCATTTAGATGTTCATTGGCATGACTGTATATGTGCCTTCTTGAAGAGGGGGACTCGCCGTGTTTGGAGGAAGAAAAAATGCTGACTGTGATCCTAAGAACACCATCCCTACAGTCAAGCACGGAGGTGGAAACCTGATGCTTTGGGGCTGTTTCTCTGCTAAAGGTACAGGCCGGCTTTGCTGCATTGAAAGGCCAATGAATGGGGCCTTGTATTGTAAAATCTTGGATGAGAACCTCCTTCCCTCAGCCAGAACACTGAAGATGGGTCATGGATGGGTCTTCCAGCATGACAATGACCCAAAACATACCACCAAGGTCAGGGGAGGGTTGGAAGCCTTAGGCCTTGGGGGCAAGTCCAGTCAAGTGGCCCATTGAACCATCGAATCAGCTCACCATCCATGCCCACCTGGTTTTAGAACAGATATTGATGTTATGAAGCAAGACAAATATGATACAATGTGGTAACATAATTTAATGTTAATAGCAACAAAGGAGGATTAACAAAAATAATGCAGCTCATCAGTGCCCACCAATGCAGCCTCACCAGTGCCCACCAATGTAGCCTCACCAGTGCCCATCAATGCAGCCTCACCAGTGCCCATCAATGCAACCTCACCAGTGCCCATCAATGCAACCTCACCAGTGCATGTCAAAGCAGCCTCACCAGTGTCCATCATTGCAGCCTCACCAGTGTCCATCAATGCAGCCTCACCAGTGCCCATCAATGCAGCCTGATCAGTGCCCATCAATGCAGCCTCGCCAGTGCCCATCAGCACAGCCTGATTAGTGCCAATCATTGCAGCTTGAGCAGTGCCCATCAATGCAACCCGATCATTGCCCATCACTGCTACCTCACCAGTGCCCATCGGCACAGCCTGATCAGTGCAGTCTGATCAGTACCCACCAATGCAGCCTCACCAGTGCCCATCAATGCAGCCTCGCCAGTGCCCATCAGCACAGCCTGATCAGTGCCAATCATTGCAGCTTGATCAGTGCCCATCAATGCAACCCGATCATTGCCCATCAATGCTGCCTCGCCAGTGCCCATCGGCACAGCCTGATCAGTGCAGTCTGATCAGTGCCCATCAATGCAGCCTGACCAGTGCCCATGCAATGCAGAGAGAAGAGAGCCGCCGGATTACACAGAGTGGGGATCTCCCACTTACCTGGCGCCTCCTGGACCGGCTCCTATGATAGACATCACCAGTGTGCTGTCTATTATAGAAACTGGTCCAGGAGGTAGAACCTTGTAAGCGGGAGATCCCCGCTCGGTGTAATCCGGCGACGCCCCCCCCGAGGCAGCCCAATGGGCCCAGCGGGTTCCATGGTAGGGCCGCCCCTGGGCGCCCCCCCTTTGCCTGCAATTAGTTGGTGGCTGCGCCCCTGGCCCCTACTTCCTTCCTCCACAAGAATAAAAAGTGTGAGCTCGCAGCGGCCGGCGGCCATTTTGAATGTAAGTTAGGGTGGCCTGGGGGGGGGGGGCAATTGCCACCCTGCCCCCCAGCCGAACCCTCCCCTGGCCAAGGCAACTGAGAGTAGTTGGGGGCGATTAAAACACCGCTTAACTACGTGGTTTTGTGTCAACGAGTCATTGGAACATTTGGAACATGCACAATTTTGCACGCGTTCACCAGACACACAGTAATATGAACCAAGCATTAGATTGGGGGGCCTCAAGGCTGAAAATAAGTTTCAAGGGTGCAGTGACTGGAGAAAGGATGAGAAACACTGGTTCATCAGGCAGGCTCTGTGAAATATGGGACACAGAATTCCAAGAAGAAGTAAAGGTGTGCGGATTTTTATAGATTTCCAATCCACCCACCCAGCTGGTATTTCTCAGGCTTACTGTTTTTACCGGCCCACCTATGAAATGATCTATCGTCTCGCACGGCTGGCCATAGAGATTTACCAGAGACCAGATAGTCTCTGATCGCCTCTATGATCTTGGAGGACTGGAGCAACATCATGCCATCACTTCCGGTCTAAGGTGGAAACTGTTTTCTCTTTTTTTTAAAGCAAAAGATCAAAAAAAAAATTTTTTTTATCTTTTGCTTTTAAAGGTAAAGGAGAGATTTAGGGTCTTGTTGACCACAGATCTCCCCATAAAGAGGACCTGCCATCCCTTGCTATCAATTACATTCCTTGTAATTGGAATAAAAGTGATAAAAAAATGAAAGGGACAGTGTAAAAAAATGTTATAGCAAGAGCAATAATTCAAGCACTAGACCTCCTCTGTATCTCTAAACTGGTAATCTGTAAAAAAATTTAAAGCGTTGTCTATGGAGATTTATGGAGATTAAGTACCGTAGTTTGGCGCCATTCCTTGAGCATTCTCAATTTTAAAGCTTGGCACGTTGGGTATCTATTTACTCGGTGTAACCTCATCTTTTATATTTTGCATTAAAATTCATCAAACTTATTTTTTCCCCAAAAATATTGCGTTTGAAAAATCGTTGCTCAGACTACGCGTGACATAAAAAATTCCAACACCCCATTTTGTTCTCTAGGGCCTCTGCTTAAAATAATAAAAAAATATATATATATAATGTTTGGGGATTCTATTTATAAAAATATGACTTTTACATGTAGAAGAGAAATGCCAGAATTGGCCCGGTGGGCAAGTAGTTAATGACAGGTCCTCTAAGTCCAGGCTTGGAGTTGAAAGCCATTAAGCTGTGACAGTGTAGATAGGGCAAATGGATAGAAACTGTGATAAGATGAGTAGTTCATGGTAGGAAGATACCCACCATCTGTCCAAATATTATTCAGAGGCTGGCCGTGTCATCCTGCAAGGTTTTCCGGACTCTCCTGGCGTGCTGTATGGATGTGAAGAATCCTCAGCGATCGTGTTTCCATACAGCTACACAGAAGACCAATAAACAAACGATTGCAGGCTTCCAGTACAATGGAGCTTTGTGTGCTGCGGTAATTGGATTATAAACAGCGCAGGAGAATTTCCATTGGGCGGATTTGTCATCCTCTATTCTGGAGCCCTATTACATATAAGCATCTGATCAAATCCTGCTTTATCTTTTATTCGGCACATTTGTACATTGACTTTTAAATCATAAATGGATGTGTACAGAGCAGAGGCGTGGGAGTATAATATGTACAAGCACTAACATTTTATTACCAAAGAAAAGAAAAATCAGTTAAATGGGGTATTTATAAAGCCGTGAATGTGACTTTGATCAAACTTTTTCCGCAGGTGATTCAATCGCTGTTTGATGTCAGTATTGAGTATGATTGGGATCTGGGCAAATAAAGTTGTACCAAAAATACAATAATAAAATAACCCTTGCCCCTTTATGTTATTAGCCAATATATGTATAAAAAAAAGGGGTCTTCAAAAGCCCAATAGGGTGTAAGAAAAGATGCCATTGGTCCGGACTGTTTTGCTGATAGTAACATTAGTGGACCATGCCTGTGTAATGTATGCCAGCACTGTCTCTTGGAGTCTCCATCAGGGGTCCAAGTGACAGGGTGACAACACAGGAGCACAAGGACAGAGTGTTGTCACCCTAGAAAAGTGGGAGGGGTACGTGAGCAGGAAACCCAGTCTACTCTGGATCAGAGATGCATGAGAGAACTCTTTGAACTGGTTGGGGGGGGGGGGGGGTGTTAAAGTGGAGTTCCAGTCATATTTTTGTTTATTAAAAATCAGCAGCTACAAAAAGTGTAGCTGCTGACTTTTAATAAACAGCCACTCACCTGTCCAGCGGTGCACTCACCCGCGCTGTGTTCTCCCCATGTCCTCCCTCGGCAGCATCGGCACCTCTACTATGGGCACCCGGCTGCAACCGCTTCCAGCTTCACTGCTGTGTGCCCACTACGCATGCACGAGTGTGCACTGCGCTCTGTGACTGGTCCCGAAGTCTTCTAGGACATGTCATATGTCCCAGAAGACTTTGGGAGGGAGAACTTCCACTTCCGATCGCTTAGGCGACCAGAACGGAAGTGGGAGCAGGTGCCTGTCAAAATCGGGTACTTGCTCACCCCCTCCTCCCCAAAAGCTCAGTTTCACAAACAGGAGCCAGGGAGAAGGCCTTAAAGTCGAAGTTCCAATTTTGGGTGGAACTCCGCTTTAACTCTCATGTGAAGGGGGGTTCTGAGGTTATGAGGGAACACTGGCATAATGGGGTGACTCTGACATGAAGAAGAGGTTTTTGTGTGATGGAGAAAAATCTGATGGGGGGAGCTCTGTTGTAAAGAGAGGACTCTGATGTAATGAGGGGAACCTCTGATGTGATGGGGGGCCTATGACGTATTGGGGTTACTCTAACGTGAAGGGGGCCTCTAATCTCTGATATCATGAGGGGGTGGGGGGCTCTTATGTGATAGGGGGACCTCTGATATAAAGAGAGACCCCTGATTTGATGGGATGAGGCTCTGATGTGGAGGGGGTTCTGATATTATGGGGGAGCTTTGATGTGACGGGAGGACTTCTGATGTGATGGGAGGTCTTCTGATGTGACGGGAGGACTTCTGATGTGACGGGAGGACCTCTGATGTGATGGGAGGACCTCTGATGTGATGGGAGGACCTCTGATGTGATGGGAGGACCTCCCATAACATCAGAGGT
>BLSH010017222.1:611112-633772 GCA_018402905.1 Glandirana rugosa | reverse complement strand
ATGGGGGGACCTCTGGTGTCATGGGGGGCCTCTGATGTGATGGGGGGACCTCTGATGTGATGGGGGGGGACCTCTGATGTGATGGGGGGGCCTCTGATGTGATGGGGGGACCTTTGATGTGATGGAGGAATCTCTGATGTGATGGGGGAATCTCTGATGTGATGGGAGGACCTCTGATGTGATGGGAGGACCTCTGATGTGATGGGGGGACCTTTGATGTGATGGGGGGACCTCTGATGTGATGGGGGGACCTCTGATGTGATGGGTGGGGGGGCACTGATGTGATGGGGGGCTTATGACTTGAAGGTAATTTCATCAAGGGGGCTGTGTGCATCACCCCAGGCTCAGGTATCCCATTGATAAGTAACACTTATATTTGTTTACATTTTAGACTGGGGGTGCCTTGGGATTTTGCCTTTTTAAGGAGTGCCATGACTGAGAAGCCCCAAAAAGGGCAAAACGCGTCTAAGGAGTATTCTATTAGTGGAGAACTAGAGCTGAAGCCATCTTTCACCCATTTCTCTCACATTCATGCAACAGGGAGTCAGTATCTGTGTGCAGATGGCCGCCATTTTGTTGAAGGTTGCAGCACCGAAGCATGTCCCAAATTATTTAAACATAAGATGCAACCTTTTGAGAACCTCCTGAGAGTTTGGTGGAGGTAGTCTCCAGAAATAGAACAGTCATATAAAGTATTTAACACAATTAGAGCTCCACTGCCTGCGGGGACATTGCACGGTAACAAGTTATCAAGTGATGTTAGCGAGAAGAGCCTCCTACGTTTATACGGGGGAATGTGAATCGCTTCTCTAGCAGAACTAATTCCCAATTAGCCTTCGTCGGCGGCCCCGGTGGTGCGTGTACAAGATTTCTGATTGTCTGGCATTGTTTTATCAGAGGAGCCATCTGCTGCTCTACTGTTTCATAACTTTATGATAGATATTACATTTCCGCTAACAGGCAGCAGCTGTGATGCAATGTATCACTGTCTCGTTCCCGCTGTACTGTCTATGGACCCTGCGTTGTGCACCCCCCTTGGGAACAAGATTAGACATTATTGCAGCAGAAAAAAAATGTGATATTGAATGGAGGTGCAGAGACCAAGAGTGTAATGCGACATACAAAGCAACTAATTCAGATATTAAACTCCAAGGGGTCGATTTACTAAGGGCAAATAGACTGTTCACTTTGCAAGGGAATTTTCCTTTTAGCTGAGTGAATGTGATAAAAAAAAAATCACTTTGCAAGGAAAGTTAAAAAAAAAATCTAATCATTAGATGATGGAAGTCAGCAGAGCTTCACCTCATTCACTAAGCTAAGGGAAAATTCTCTTGCAGAGGGAACAGCCTATTTGCCTTTAGTAAATCAGCCCATTAAGTATGAGAGTTGGAGATAGTAGGTGCTGGACCACACTTGGATTGATCTCACAAGATATAAATTGTATTAAAGAATACAAGGGATCTAGGCTGAGAGACTGTTCACTTTGCAAGGGATTTTTCTCTTAGCTTAGTGAAAGGGTGAAGCTCTGCTGACTTCCACCATCCAATAATGTGCAAGCACACGATTGGGATTATTTTTCCTTGCGGGTTATTGGGTATTCTTTGCAAAAGAATGCAGTTTTATTCCCTGTGAGATTAGTCTACATGTGGTCCACCACCTCCTATATCCAATTCATACATTTAGGGGTTGATTTACTAAGGGCAACTAGGCTGTTCACTTTGCAAGGGAATTTTCTATTTGCCTTTAGTAAAATCAACTCCTAAATGTGGGGGTTGAAGATAGGAGGTGCTGAACCACATGCAGATTGATCTTACAAAATACAAACTGTATTGAAGAGGGCAAGGCCTCTAGTTGGCATTCAGTAAGCTAAGAAAAACTTCCCTGCAAGGTGAACAGCCTCTTAGCGAATGCACTCTTCAATACACTTTATATTTTGTGAGACTGATCTACGTGTGGTCCAGCACCTATGCTGACTGACAGTCACTAGCTCTCTGGTTAGGGAGCTCTGAGAACCGAGCGGTCAGCGGTATTTGATCACTCGGTTCTCAGTCTTAGAGGCGCCAGAGGGGCAGATGCAGCATCGGACCAATGCTGCATCCACCTCGGTAAGTATGGTTATAAAATATAATAAAAACATGCTTCTCTTTAAAAAAGTAAAAAGGAGAAGCCAACATGTTTTAGGGATTCTAGCGACCTTCTTCTTCATCAGGGCTTAGCATTGCTGAAAATAATCTGAATGGTGATCAGCAATGCTAAGCCCTGATGAATGGATGTCTTAGAATCCCTGAAATGTATTGGCTTTGTCCTGTTGACATTTTAGGATGAAATAAACTCTCAGCAAGCCGTCTGGTGCTCCCATCTTTTTTTCAAAAAAGACATGTGTCACCCTGGAACCATAATGTGTGCCCCAGTCCCTGTACCTTTTAATATGAGCCAAAGTAAACCAGCTTCTTACTCTGGTCTACAGCCCCTTCTTTCCTTCTGTGCTGCGATGTGATGAGATGGGGTGGAGCAAGAACCAGGGAACACACTATTCAGAGGATGAGGATATTGGCAACTACAGGGATTTAGTTTGTATGTATAATGGAGAGAGAAGTGTCGCTCCAGGTAACTCAAGACCCTCCTGCTTTAACCTCTATCCCCAGGGAGTGGGTGCTGCACTGCCTGCAAGTTGGTGCATTGAAACAGAAAAAAATGGACTGGATGGCTGCACTCCTGTGCAATGACTTTATTCTTGGTCAAAATACAGCATACAGTGTACAGGTGAACCACAATGGACAGCTGACGTGTTTCACATCAACGGGTGCTTAATCATGGCTATGATTAAGCACCCGTTGGTGTGAAACCCGTCAGCTGTCCATTGTGGTTCACCTGTATGCTGTATTTTGACCAAGAATAAAGTCAGCGCACAGGAGTGTGGCCATCCAGTCCGTTTTTTCTGTTTTAATACAGGGATTTAGTTGTTGAGACAGTTGCACGCTGAAGACTAATAACCGGATGGAAATTCAGTCCCCTTTGGAAGTAAGCTGTATCTACTGCCCTGGTGCTCAATCTGCAGCCCAGGGGCCGCATGTGGCCACTTTTTGTGTGGCCCTTGGTGACCCCACATACACTATATTACCAAAAGTATTGGAACGCCTACAGTGCCTTGCGAAAGTATTCAGCCCCCTTGAACTGTGCGACCTTTTGCCACATTTCAGGCTTCAAACATAAAGATATAAAAATTTAATTTTTTGTGAAGAATCAACAACAAGTGGGACACAATCATGAAGTGGAACGAAATTTATTGGATATTTCAAACTTTTTTAACAAATAAAAAACTGAAAAATTGGGCGTGCAAAATTATTCAGCCCCCTTAAGTTAATACTTTGTAGCGCCACCTTTTGCTGCGATTACAGCTGTAAGTCGCTTAGGGAAGTCTCTATCAGTTTTGCACATCGAGAGACTGAAATTTTTGCCCATTCCTCCTTGCAAAACAGCTCGAGCTCAGTGAGGTTGGATGGAGAGCGTTTGTGAAAAGCAGTTTTCAGTTCTTTCCACAGATTCTCGATTGGATTCAGGTCTGGACTTTGACTTGGCCATTCTAACACCTGGATATGTTTATATGTGAACCATTCCATTGTAGATTTTGCTTTATCTTTTGGATCATTGTCTTGTTGGAAGACAAATCTCCATCCCAGTCTCAGGTCTTTTGCAGACTCCATCAGGTTTCCTTCCAGAATGGTCCTGTATTTGGCTCCATCCATCTTCCCATCAATTTTAACCATCTTCCCTGTCCCTGCTGAAGAAAAGCAGGCCCAAACCATGATGCTGCCACCACCATGTTTCACAGTGGGGATGGTGTGTTCAGGGTGATGAGCTGTGTTGCTTTTACGCCAAACATAACGTTATGCATTGTTGCCAAAAAGTTCGATTTTGGTTTCATCTGACCAGAGCATCTTCTTCCACATGTTTGGTGTCTCCCAGGTGGCTTGTGGCAAACTTTAAACAACACTTTTTATGGATATCTTTAAGAAATGGCTTTCTTCTTGCCACTCTTCCATAAAGGCCAGATTTGTGCAGTATACGACTGATTGTTGTCCTATGGACAGAGTCTCCCACCTCAGCTGTAGATCTCTGCAGTTCATCCAGAGTGATCATGGGCCTCTAGGCTGCATCTCTGATCAGTCTTCTCCTTGTATGAGCTGAAAGTTTAGAGGGACGGCCAAGACGCAGTGGTCTGATACTCCTTCCATTTCAATATTATCGCTTGCACAGTGCTCCTTGGGATGTTTAAAGCTTGGGAAATCTTTTTGTATCCAAATCCGGCTTTAAACTTCTCCACAACAGTATCTCGGACCTGCCTGGTGTGTTCCTTGTTCTTCATGATGCTCTCTCCGCTTTAAACGGACCTCTGAGACTATCACAGTGCAGGTGCATTTATACGGAGACTTGATTACACACAGGTGGATTCTATTTATCATCATTAGTCATTGAGGTCAACATTGGATCAATCAGAGATCCTCACTGAACTTCTGGAGAGAGTTTGCTGCACTGAAAGTAAAGGGGCTGAATAATTTTGCACGCCCAATTTTTCAGTTTTTTATTTTTTAAAAAAGTTTGAAATATCCAATAAATTTTGTTCCACTTCATGATTGTGTCCCACTTGTTGTTGATTCTTCACAAAAAATTTAATTTTTATATCTTTATGTTTGAAGCCTGAAATGTGGCAAAAGGTTGCAAAGTTCAAGGGGGCCGAATACTTTCACAAGGCACTGTACCTTTATACGCACTGTACCTTTATACGTACTTTAATGGCATCCCAGTGTTAGTCTGTAGGGTTCAATATTGAATTCTCCCACCCTTTGTAGCTATAACAGCTTCAACTCTTCTGGGAAGGCTGTCCACAAGGTTTAGGAGTGTCTATGAGAATGTTTGACCTTTCATCTGGAAGCGCATTTGTGAGGTCAGGTGCTGATGTTGGACGAGAAGGCCTGGTTTGTGGTCTCCGCTCTAATTCATCCCAAAGGTGTTCGGGTTGAGGTCAGGACTCTGTGCAGGCCAGTCAAGTTCCTCCACCCCAAACTCACTTATCCATGTGTTTATGGACCTTGCTTTGTGCATTGGTCCAAATCATTTGGTGGTGGGGGGATTATGGTGTGGGGTTGTGCTTCAGGGGTTGGGCTTGGCCCCTTAGTTCCAGTGAAGGGAACTCTTTAAGGCATCAGCATACCAAGACATTTTGGACAATTTCATGCTCCCAACTTTGTGGGAACAGTTTGGGGATGGCCCCTTTCTGTTCCAACATGACTGCGCACCAGTGCACAAAGCAAGGTCCATAAAGACATGGATGAGCGAATTTGGGGTGGAGGAACTTTACTGGCTGCACAGAGTCCTGACCTCAACCCGATAGAACACTATTATAGCTGCAAAGGATGGGCCAACTCAATATTGAACCCTATGGACTAAGACTGGGATGCCATTAAAGTTCATGTGCGTGTAAAGACAGGTGTCCCAATACTTTTGGTAATATAGTATATATTAACATCTGTTTTCCTATTGCCCTGTAATAACAGTAATCTCAAGAAATCTCATGTAAAGCATCTCCAGTCTATGACAATTTTCTGAGGCATGCCCCCAGTTGCCAACAACTATCAAAGTGGTTCTAAAGTCAGAAGGTTTTTTTTACCTTTATTGCATGCAGCTTCCCCAGCTCTTCCTTATACTCACCTGAGCCTGATCTTGATCCAGCGATGTGCATGAGAGCAGAGGCTCCCTCTCTCCTCAGGATCGAGCATGCATGAGTGCCCCCATAGTAGCCGCTTGCTATGGGGCCGCTCGGTGTGGGGGGTGCCAGAAGTGGAGGAGGATCGGGGCTGCTCTGTGCAAAACCACTACAGAGCAGGTAAGCATAATATGCTTGTTGTTTTTAACCACTTTCTTTTGGTGGTATTTAATCATCACTGGGTTCTTTTATTTTTTAAAGCGGTAGTAAACCCCCAAAGCTGTTTTTACCTACAGGTAAGCCTATAATAAGGCTTACCTGTAGGTAAAAATAATATCTCCTAACCTACATGGTTTAGGAGATATTCGCCCTGAATGCAGCCGCTGACAGCGGCGCATGCGCTCTGACGATCCGGCCGAGGCGGCCGGCAACTCAGAGCTGCCTACCGGAACGAAGAGCTCCCGCGTGCATGCGCGGGAGTGACGTCACGCGGCTCCGGCCACTCACAGCGCCGGAGCCGCGTACCCGGAAGAAAGAAGAGGACAAACATGTCAGCGTCCTTAGCGCTGACCGACTCGGGCATCGGGGGCCTCGTTCTAAGGTAAGTATTTCATATGCATACTAACATATTATGCTATTGTCTTGCAGGATTTTTTTTTTTATGGGAACGGGTTTACTACCGCTTTAATAAATAAATGAAAAATAACATAAAATTTGGGAGGAAAAAGTGTTTTTCTTTGTTATTATTTATTTGCAAAATGTTTATCTTTCTCCATAGATTTAGGTCAAAATGTATTCTGGTACATTTCTTTGGTGAAAATGACCCAAATCAGTGTATATTGCTAAGTCTGTAGGAAAGTTCTAGAGGCCCCACACTATGGTATATATGTGTATATCTGAAAACGGATTAATCCTGATGTACTGATGGCCTCCCTCATTGCTTGAGGCCTGAAAAATGCCAGGACAGTACAAATGACCCCCAAACGACCCCTTTTTGGAAAGTAGACAGTCCAAGGTATTTAGTAAGAGGCATGGCGAGTTTTTTAAAGCTGTCTTTTTTTTGTCACAATTATTTGGAAAATTAAGAAATTAAAAAAAAAAAATCACAGTTTATTTATTTTTTTACATACTGTCACCAGTGCAGTACACTGTTCTCAAATAACTGGTGTGGCGGTGATCAGGGACACTGACTGGTGACAGTATGTATAAAAAAAGTTTTGTTTTTTACCATAGTAACACTGTACTACTCTGGGGAAGTGGTCAAAATTATTTTTTTATTTTTTTTACACATTATGATTGCTTATACCAACCATTTTTTACTGAAGGAAACTAGTTCATCCAGTGTCTCTTGTTGTGATTAACTGTGATTGGTCAAAGCTAATCACATAGTACAGGTGAGCTGTGATTGGCCTGTCTGTACCATGTGTTTACTGTGACCAATCACAGCTAACAACACAATTGTATACAATGGATGGAATGAAAGGACGTCATCCATTGTTTATCGTTTTGTTGTTGATTGGTCACAGTGATCACATGACACTGGCAGCGGGCCAGTGCAGTGATCAGTTATTGGCTGGGTCTGGTGGACACAGCCGGTGACAGATCGCGTTGCTGTGCGGCCCCACGTTCTGGGAGGACATCATATGACGTCCTTCCAGAACAATAGTGCTCCCACCTTGGCCTATAGTAAAATGACCATCATGTGGGAGTTCCTTTACAATCACTTTAAAGGAGTTGAAAAGGCAGAAGGTTTTTTTTTATCTTAATGCATTCTATACATTAAGATAAAACCTTCTGTGTGTAGCAGTCTCCCCAGCACCCCTAATTACTTACCTGAGCCCCATCCCTCTCCAGCGATGTCCACAAGTGTCTTAGCCATCCAGGACACTCCTCCTTATTAGCTGAGACACAGCAGTGGCAACATTGGCTACCGCAGCTGTCAATCAAAGTCAGTCAGCCATTCGGGAGAGAGGGGGCGGGCCCCCGTGTCTGAATGGATACATGGAGCTCTGACTCGGCTCGGGTGCCCCCTGTAGCAAGCTGCTGGCTGAGGGGGCACTCGATTGGGAGGAGGAGCCAGGAGCAGTGAAGAGGGACCCGAGAAGAGGAGGATCCAAGCTGCTCTGTGCAAAACCAACTGCACAGAGGAGGTAAGTATAACATGTTGTTTAAAAAAATATCGCCTAATACAGAAGAGCGGTTCCCCGTTCTGTCAGGCGGCATGACAGTAATCTACTGATCCCTGTCACCGGGATCAGTTAATGTGTTATGCTCCTGCCAGCCCAGCCCCCATACAGTTAGAACACGCTGAGGGAACACAGTTAACCCCTTGATTGCCCCCCTGCAGGTTAATTCCTTCCCTGCCAGTGACATTTATACAGTTATCAGTGGCTATTTTTAGATCTCATCGCTGTATAAAGTGACAGCGGTCCCAAAAAAGTGTCAAAAGTGTTCCATCTGTCCACCGCAATATCGCAGTCCCAATAAAAATCTCAGATCGCCGCCGTTACCAGTAAAAAAAAAAAAAAACCGCCATAAATCAATTCCCATGGTTTGTAAGCGCAATAGCTTTTGTGCAAACCAATCAATAAACGCATATTGCAATTTTATTTATCAAAAATATGTAGAAAACATTTTGGCCTAAACTGATGAATACATTTTTTTTTTTTGGGGATATTTGTATTATAGCAAAAAGTAAAAAATATTGTTTTTTTTATTTCAAAATTGTTGCTCTTTTTTTTTTTTTTTTTGTTTATAAGGCATAAAATAAACACAGAGGGGATCAAATACCACCAAAAGAAAGCTCTATTTGTGGGAAAAAGACGTCAATTGCGTTTGGGTACAACGTCGCATGACCGCACAATTGTCAGTTACAGCGACGCAGTGCCGTGTTCCAAAATGTGCTCTGGTCAGGAAGGGGGTAAATCCTTCCGGGGATGAAGTGGTTAAGGCCTCTCCAACAAGCCCTATATCATGTTAGCATTCTCTAATCGCCTGTTGCATGTCTGCAGTCTCTTGACAGTTTTTGCAGCGTTAGTTATTGAATATTATGTGCAGCCCTTTGGGGATATCAAGGGCCGAGCTTGAGGCCCCCTATATCAAGGAAGTTGACCACCACTGATCTACTGAGGCAGCTTCAAAGCCAATTTTTTGTGTTGGCCGGGAGAGCATCTTCAACCAATAAACCTCATCAT
Organism: Glandirana rugosa; assembly: GCA_018402905.1. NCBI lineage: Eukaryota > Metazoa > Chordata > Amphibia > Anura > Ranidae > Glandirana > Glandirana rugosa. The sequence goes on along the minus strand of BLSH010017222.1, from coordinate 624,874 downwards.
CTTTCCAGCTATTGCAGTTAACGTCATGAATACTCCCTATGGCTGCACAGAAAACCGTTCACCCTCAGGCTACAGTCATAACACAACCGTCAGGATAATGATGGACTTTGAAGACTCTGTCCTCCAGTGATCTCACAGAACCTACTGAAAAGATGATCAGATACAAAAGAGTTCCACGAAATGTAGAAATAACATCTGCGGGTGCCAAAAATGTGCGCATTTATCATGTGACCGTTTGATTATTGGACAAGGGGCAACAGATTTACAGAAGGATTGTTCTGCTGACAGCAAAGTTTTCTGGTGATGTTGATCTACAAGCAGAGATGTCACTATGACTCATAGGGCCCCATAGCAAAAGTCACTGCCTGGAGCTTCAAGGATGGCTTTATAATGATAAAAGGTGGAGCTGTTCTGCAAAATGTACTTTTGGTGAATGTTGTGATGTCATAAATGTATTTACAGTATGTAGGCCCCCTTTACTCCTATGAATTGCAGTCATGTGTAGTAAACATACGCTGATCAGCCATAACTTTACAACCACTTGCGGACTGCCCGCCCGCAATGTACTGGGGATGGGCGGCTCGGTCAGGTAAAACAACGTACCCATACATCGCTGCCTACTCCTGTGTTTGGGATGCACGCCCCCCTGGCCGGCACCCCCTGTGATTGTACACAGTGGGAGACTGTCAGCAAGTCCCAACCAATGATTCAGGGCTGGGACCTACTGAGCGGCTGTGTCCAATCACATCCCAGAGCTCTGTGTTGAAAATAACACAGGGCTCTGTACAGAGAGAACAGTCTCTCTGTTTCTCATCCCTGCAAAGCAGGGTTGAGAAACGTAGAGATCTAATAGTAAAAGCAGCACGCATTACACATAGTTAGGCACACAGCCTACTGACAGCAGAAGCCGATCTGCGGGGGGGGCCGGGCAATGGATGTCTGCCGACACACGCGGATCATCAGGAAGACATGCAGAACGGAGCTCTGCCTATGTAAATAAGGCAGAGCTCCGTTCTAATGGGGACAGTGATGGATTGTGTGTCTCTGAAAAGCAAGGAATACAATCTATCACTTTTCTTAGTAAAAGCACTACACAGTTTACACAACACCGCTGGCTAGGCATACAGTTAACCCTTTGAATGCCCTAGATCAGTGATGGCGAATCTTGGCACCCCAGATGTTTTGGAACTACATTTCCCATCATGCACTCTGCAGTGTAGGTGAGCATCATGGGAAATGTAGTTCCAAAACATCTGGGGTGCCAAGGTTCACCATCACTGCCCTAGATATTAACCGCTTCCTGACCGCCAGCCATGGATTGACGGTGGCAGCATGGCTCCGCTGTGTGAATCGCCGCCACCTGACAGCGGGCGTGAGAGCGTGCATTGTGGGCGCGCGCTCACTGGCCAGCAGGGGAACCAATCAGCGGGTGGGGCTGACTCGATATCCACCGGCCACCTGCGATCGCTCCCCCGCAGTGACAGAACGGGGATCCGTGAATGTAAACAAGTGGATCCCCGTTCTGACAGGGGAGAGGAGAGTGATCTCTCTCCTCCCCCAGTCATCCCAGCCCCATACAGTTAGAACACACTGACAGGGAACACATTTAACCCCCTTGATGTTAACCCCTTCCCTGCCAGTGACATTTATACAGTAATCAGTGGCTATTTATAGCACTTATCGCTGTATAAATGTCAGTGGTCCCAGAAAAGTGTCAAAAGTGTCTGATATGTCCGCCGCAATATTGCAGTCCCCCTAAAAAACACAGATCGCCGCCATGACTAGTAAAAAAATAAAAGAAATAAAAAGAGCCATAAATGTATTCTCATAGTTTGTAGACGCTATAACTTTTGCGCAAACCAATCAATATACGCTTATTGCGATTTTTTTTTTTACCAAAAATATGTAGAAGAATACATTTTGGCCTAAACTGATGAATACATTTTGTTTTTTTTATAAATTTCTTTTGGATATGCACTATAGCAAAAAGTAAAAAATATTGGGGTTTTTTTTCAAAATGGTCAGTCTTTTTTTGTTAATAGCGCAAAAAATAAAAACCAAAGAGCTAATCAAATGCCACCAAAAGAAAGCTCTCTTTTTGAGAAAAAAGGACATCAATTTTATTTGGGTACAACGTCGCATGACTGCACAATTGTCAGTTAAAGCTACGCAGTGCCGAATCGTAAAAAGTGCTCTGGTCAGGAAGGGAGCAAATCCTTCCGGGGCTGAAGTGGTTAAAGGAGAAGTCAATCCGTTTTGCACTCCTGTGACCCGTTTTCAGCAGAGAACGGACTGAAGTCCACTCTCTGCTGACGTCACAGGAGTCGGACCAGGCACCGCGTCATCACGACTTCAAGAGTCTGGATCCGCCAGGTGCCTGGAACGATAGCCGTCTCAGCCTCTCAGCGAGCCGCTGAGAGATTGAGACGGCCGCTCCCCGACCCTCCACAGCTCAGGTGGAGGAGCAGAGCGGAGGGCTTGCTGATTAACAGCCAGCAGCTCTCCACTCGGGGAGCTGTGAGAACCAAGGCATCCGTCGTGGACAGATTCAGCCTCCACCTAGGTAAGTATAATGGGGCGATAAAAAGAAATCCCATACTTCTCCTTTAACCACTTCAGCCCCGGAAGGATTTCCCACTTTAGGACCAGAGCGCTTTTTGTGATTCGACACTGCGTCGCTTTGACTGACAATTGCGCGGTCGTGCGACGTTGTACCCAAACAAAATTTGCGTCCTTTATTTCCCACAAATAGAGCTTTCTTTTGGTGGTATTTGATCACCTCTGCGTCATTTCTAATCACCGATATAACCAAAAAAATAGCGACAATTTTGCAAAAGAAACAATATTTCTTACTTTTTGTTAAAATACAAATCCAAAAAAATAATAAAAAAACTAATTTATTCATCGGTTTTGGCCGATTTATATTCTTCCTCATATTTATGGTAAAAAATAAATGCAAACGGCGTATCTTGATTGGTTTTCGCAAAAGTCGCTGCGTTTACAAACCATGAGAATTGATCGGAAATTTGATATTGGGGCAGACATGGACATTTTTGACACTTTTTTGGGACCAATGACATTTATACAGTGATCAGAAATTTAAATATCCACTGATTACTGTATAAATGTCATTGGCAGTGAAGGGGTTAACCTGCAGGGGGAGATCTAGGGGTTAAGTGTGTTCCCTAGGCGTGTTCTAACTGTAAGGGGGCTTGGCTACCATGGGCATAAGAGATCTAACTAATCCCAGTGACAGGGATCAGTAGACCTTTTAAATGCCCACTGACAGAGTGGGAAACTGCCGTATTTACATTGGCGGTTCCCCGTTCTTCCTCTCCCCCAGGCAATCGCAGCTCGCCCCTGCCCGCTAAAGGGCACGCGCGAGCCGCCATTTATAGCCGGCGATTCACGGGACACTGCCACTCTGCAGCAGTAAAAGTATGCGAGCCGGTCAGGAACCGGTTAACCTTTTCCCAGCCAGTGTTATTAGTACAGTGACAGTGTATGATATCATCACTGATCACTGTGTTACTGTCACTGCTGATGTCAGTGGCAGTTAGTCTGTTGCCACCAGCATCAGTTAGTGTCAGATTTCCTACTGCACTATCACAGTCCTATTATGAGTAGCTGATCACCGCCATTAGGAGTATAAAATAAATAAGTAAAAATTCCAGTGTTTATATCCCATAGTTTGTAGACACTTTAACTTTCACACAAACTAATTAATATACACTTATTGGGATTTTTTTCATCAGACATGTAGCAGGATACATTTTGGCCAAAATTCATGAAGAAATTTGATTTTTTGTATTTTTTTTTTTTAAGATATGTTTTGTAGCAGAAAGTAAAAAATATGTTTTTTTTTTTTTTTAAATTTCAGCCTTTTTCATTTGTATCACAAAAAATAAACGCAGTGGTGATCGGATACCACCAAAAGAAAGCTCTATTTGTTTGAAAATAATTATATAAATTTTGTTTGGGTACAGTGTAGCATGACTGTGCAATTACCAGTTAGATGAGCGCAGTGCTAAATAGCAAAAAAATGACCTGGTCATTAAGGGGTTGAAATATTTACCCCAGGAGCTCAAGTGGTTAAAGCAGATCTCCACCTTATCCACAGCTTTTTATTTTATTTTTTTGTAGGTAAATGTAAACTTTATGGCGGGTTGTAACCATTTAGGATACTCACCAGTGTCCTGCAGAATCCTCTCAGAATTCTGCCCCACACCACTATCTTCTTATTTGAGGACATGGTGAGGCCCATCGCCTTTTTAGGGTTCAGCCGCCGGGCCTCACGATGATGCGCCGCTAAGCCCGCCCCCTCCTTCTTTCTCAATGAAGGACTACGCCTCCTGGGATACGTGACATGCATATCCCAGGAGGCATAGTGGGCATAATGCACGTTGTTTGCCTAGGTAAATGATGTGCATGGTGGGGGGGCCTGAAGATTTTACAGAAAATAAAGTAAATACAAAGAAAATAGTGAGTGTTGCTTGAAAAGGAAGGATGGATGGGAGGCAACTTACACTTGAGAGTAAAGAATCGCTTTAAGTGAATAACTTTGATTATCTCGTTACATTGGTGTCTGAAAGTCATTGGGATACATTAGGCAGCAAGTAAACATGGTGTCCTTGAAGTTCAAGCTGCTGACTTGGCCTCCTCACTCTCCAGATCTCAATCTAATCCAGCTGCTGGAAAAAAAAAAATCTGATTCATGGAAGCCCCACCCAGCATCAACGCATTTGTACTGTAAGATTCAGTAATTCGGAACCTGTAAGTAAGCAAGCCAAGGGGACCATATTTTTATTATTATTATTGTTATACAGGCCAACGGTTAATGCAGTGCTTTACAGATTGAGGGTAGGCAGTAAAATTACAATACACTTTAATACATCTGACTTTAGGCGCGTCTTTGCTAGACAATTTTAACACTATTTGAGGGCGACTTCAGCGTGACTTACAAAGCATCTTAAAACGACCTCCATGCCAGGCAACTTTGCCTGTGGCCAATCAGAAAAGGGAGGGAGGGGGTTGCCTGGGTAATTCACCTTGGTAAATTATTTTATTTTTCCTGTAAAGTTGCTTCAATATAGATGGGGATCTGACTTGGAGGCGACTTCCATTGAATTCTATGGGCACAAGTCGAATAAAAGTCACCTTGAAGTCGTGCAGGAGCCTTTTTTGAAGTCGGAGCGACTTCAGTAGTGTACATTAAGACGGCTTCCATTCACTTCAATGGGATTTCTGATGTCAAGTGACTTGGGGCGACACAAGTTGGATCACAAGTCACTGTAGTGTGAACTTAGCCTGAAAGTGAACAAAGTAGGAGAAAGTTGGACAGATTGGGGTAGAGCATTCCAGTCAAAAATAGATTGATTATCTCATAAGACACTCCCTATTTTTTCATTCAACATGATCCATGTGAGTTTTCGTTTTACTATCGCAATGTCTATGATGGGGCTTTTCCATACTGTCGCTATCGCAATTTTGGCTGCTAGAAATATAAAGTAGTCGTGAGTATGTTGTGGAACATTGGGTCCTGTGCATTTTTGGGTCCGGTTTAGGTGCAAAATCAGGGAAAAATTCCTTAAATGGCACCTGAACCAGTGAACACAAACGCATCGGACTCCGGACTGCAAACAGCAGCTGAACATGTGGGAACCCAGCCTAAACCTCACCTTTATTATCTTATGCCCCGTACACACGGGACAACGATCGCATTCAACAGGTCGTACTCACGACCGTTGTATGCGATATCGATCGTTCGTATGCGCGATTTGAACAGTTGAACATACGATGGTCGTACAAGGGAGTTGTATGAGCAAACTAGAAAACTTGGTCGTACCAACAAGCGGTCATACGAGCATTGTATCGTGTGTACAGAGTAGTTGGCACAACAAGTTGTATTGTGCAAAACACGCATGCTCCGAAGTCAGGAATGGCTGGATGCTAATTACATGCACCTGAACGTTCTTTCCCCGGACGTACGATCGTGTAGTGCAGTCAGTATGCTGCATACAACAGCCAACATACGATTCAACACGGTCGTACGTGCGATCGTCGTCCCGTGTGTACGAGGCTTTAGGCTGGATTCACACTAGAACAGGCAGCGGCTCACAGCAGAGGTCCAGTGTGTCCTGGTTCACCTTTCAGGTCCGATTTCAGCCTGAATTTTGGGCTGAATTTGGACCTGAAACGGACCAAAAGTTGCACAGGGCTCCTGTGCAAAATGCACCGGACCTGCTGCGGAGATATGTGAACCGGCTCCATAGAGAGCCAGTCAAAATCTCCTGCTATTGGGAATTGGATGCGGGGAACCAGCATCCAATTCGCAATGGTGTGAACCCAGCCTTACTCGGTAATGCAGCTGGAGCTATACAGATTGTTGCAGTTTTTATACATTTTCCCTGTCACCATTTTCTCTGCCGTTAGTTTTCATTCCTGCGGATTTCCTAGAAAACGCAACGGGGTCTACAGCGCTCGGAGTATAAATTTGGCGTTAAATATTTGTGTAGTCATCTTGGCCTGGACTGCCATGAGACATTTTTAGCTTGTCTGGCAGTGTGTGTGCGTTGTTGTGAGAACAAGACCTCACGCTGATTACGGGAAGACATCATTAAATGAGATCTGCGTCTCTGTCCTCAGGCCGAGCGCTGGGTGAGCGTCGTGTCCTCGGGAACATGTAAGTGACAGATAAGCACATTCCTCCTAATTCGCCGCAATCTCCAGCCCGTATCCAGCAAATTCCTTTCAAGAACTCACCAATGAAAGATCTGCAAAAGTCATAATAGGCCGGCCTTTGGAAATGGAATATGTCAGAAGGACAAAGCCCAGTTACCGCTCTGAAATATTTAATGTCTGCGCTTTTGTTCCTGACTTGTATTCTTATTCAACTGGTTTGTGGCCAGCGGCATTGGGATTTTCCAGGTAGAGGCTGGAGAAAACACAGGTTTTATTTTTTATCTTAACCACTTGCCTTTTGGAAGATTTACCCCCCTTTCTGACCAGGCCACTTTTTGCGATACGGCGCTGCGTTACTTTAACTGACAATTGTGCGGTCGTGCGACACTGCACCCAAATAAAATTTATGTCCTTTTTTTCCCCCACAAATAGAGCTTTCTTTTGGTGGTATTTGATCACCTCTACGGGTTTTAATTTTGCACTGTAAACAAAAAAAGCAACAATTTTGAAAAAAAAACAATATTTTTTATTTTCTGCTATAAACCATATCCAATAAAAAATCAAGAAAAAAGGGTTTGCAGTGAAGAACATTATTTACCTAAAAATAGTGCCTGTAAAGCGCCTCAAAAATCCCCCCAATCTACCACAATGTGAAACCCTGAGTGTTCCGGCTCTCTGTGAGGAGATTGCGGGTCTCCGGCGGACACGATCATGCGACATGCGGCCGGCGCCGACAGAAGCACGCCCAGCATGAGCCAAATGGGAGGTCGTCTATTGACTGCATTTTGGAGCCACGATGTAGCCGTCATTTGGCTATGGCGCGGATAGGAAGTGGTTAAACTTCTTCACAACTTTATCCCGGACCTGTCAGGTGTGTTCCGTGGCCTTCGTGTTTTCTCTAAAAAAACCTCTGAGGGCTTCACAGAACAGCTGTATTTATACCGACATTAAGGCCCCATTCACACAGGGGCGACTGTCGCTCCGACTTGAGTAGCCTCAAGTCGCCCCAGGTCGCTTGACATCTGAAATCCCATTGAAATTAATGGGAGCCGTCTTAATGTACGCTACTAAGTCGCTCTGACTTCAGAAAAAAGTTCCTGCGCGACTCAAGGCAAATTCTATCCGACTTGTGCCCATAGAAATGAATGGAAGTCGCCTCCAAGTCGGATCCCCATGTTAATGCAAGCGACTTTACAGTGAAAAGAATAGAATTTATGTTTGGGGCAAGCCCCTCCCTCCCTTATCTGATTGGCCACAGGCAAAGTCGCCTGGCATAAGTCGTGTTGTAAGTCGTGCTGAAGTCGCGCTGAAAGTCGCGCTGCAATTGCCTAGCAAAGTTGCGCCAAGTCGGATCGCCCCTGTGTGAATGCAGCCTTAAATACACACAGGTAGACTCTACTAATTAGGTGACTTCTGGCAATTGGTTCCACTAGATTTTAGTTAGGGGTGTCAGAGTAAAGGGGGCTGAATACAAATGCACGCCACACTTTTCACATATTTATTTGTGAAAATATTTTGAAAACCATTTATCATTTTCCTTCCACTTCACAATTCTGTGCCACTTTGTGTTGATCTATCACATAAAATTCAAAATAAAATACATTTACGTTTTTGGTTGTAACATGACAAAATGTGGAAAATTTCAAGGGGTATGAATACTTTTGCAAGGCACTGTATCTGTTTACTGGAGTGTGTTTGTTTGGATTCCACATCTTTATTGCTTCATACATTAGCTCCAGGTTCTGTTCCTGCACATAATAGATAACCTCCAGATGTAGCTCCAAGGCTGCCAATACATGTTGCTGCATCTGTAGTATTACACATGGCTGGCAGCCCTTCAGTATGAGGATAATGAATGATATTACTCAGTGCCTGATCTGCTAAAACACTGCAGAGAACAGCAATGTTTTCCAAACACACAATATACTTACATGTCATCACTTTCATGGCAAATCCACACAAGGAGTTTATTCTTCATCTAAAGAGCTTCTCCAAGAAGACTTTCAATCTTTCCTTTCAGTTATAGAGGGGTGCTTGTCAGTCATTTACAGTGGGTATAGAAAATAACCCCCCCCCCTTAAAAAAAATAATCACATTATGTTGCTTTGCAGCTTAAAATGAAGACAGACACACTTTTTGTTTTATCCAGCTGTATTTACATCCAAGTTAAAGATATAACACCAACATATTAGAAATAAATAAAAACACAGAATCACTGAGTTGGAAAAAGGATCACCCCCTTATGTCAGTATTTTGTTGGACCACCTTTTGCTTTAATTGCAACCCTTAGTCTGTTGGGATTTGTCTCTACTAACTTTGCACATCTAGGCTTTTCAATATTTGCCCACTCTTTGCAGAACTGCTCAAGCTCAGTTAACTGTAATGGTGACCATTTGTGGACCGCAGTCTTCATGTCATTCCGCAGATTTTCAATGGGCTTTATGGCTGGGCTTTGACTGGGCCATGCAAGAACCTTCACCTTTTTCTCCTTCAACCACTGTGTGCTTTGGGTCATTGTCATGTTGGAAGGTAAACCTTCAACCATTTTTCAACTCGTTGGCATTTTGGGGATAGTCCCTCATCTGACATAAGCAATGATGAAAATAAGTTATTATAGAGAGGTGCTGCCATACATGCTCTGTGTATACCTTTGGCAGCACCTCTCTTAAGAGCAGAGAAGGTACATTTCATATTTTTAACTTTTCAACACCCTTCACAGCCCTGTATAGGTGTCAGTTTAGCACAGTGTTTCTCAACTCCAGTCCTCAAGGCGCACCAACGGGTTATGTTTTCAGGATTTCCCTCAGATGAAACGGCTGTGGTAATTACTAAGGCAGTGGAACTGATCAAATCGCCAGTGCAAAATAATGGAAATCCTGAAAACATGACCTGTTGGTGTGCCTTGAGGACTGGAGTTGAGAAACACTGGTTTAGGGGCACATTACACCGATCAGCCATAACATCCTCACCCATTCAATGTTGAGTAGGTTCCTCCTTTTGCAGCAAAAACTGTCCTGACTGGTCAAGAGATGGACTCCACTTGACCTCAGAAGGTATGCTGGGGTATCTGGCACCAAGCCATTAGTAGCAGATCCTTTAAGTCCTGTACGTTGTGAGGCGTGGTGTCCATGGATCGGACTTGTTTTTCCAGCCCATCCCACAGATTCTTGATAGATTAGGGATCTCCAAACTACGGCCCTCCAACTGTTCCGGATCTACCCGTCCCATGAGGCATTGTAAAACTTTAACATTCACAGACATGACTAGGCATGATGGAAATTGTAGTTGAGCAACTGGAGGGCCATAGTTTGGAGACCCCTGAATTAGTATCTGGAGAATTTGGAGGAAGTCAACACTTTGAACTCATCATTGTGTTGCTCAAACTATTCTTTAATCATTTTTGCAATGTGGCAGGGTGCACTATCCTGTTGAAAGAGGCCACTGCCATCAGGGAATATAATTTCCATGATGGGGTGTACTTAGTGACCAACAATGTTTAGGTAGGTGGTACGTGTCCAGTGTCATCCACATGAATGGCAGGACCCAAGGTTTCCCAGCAAAACATTGCCCAAAGCATCACAGTGCCTCTGCTGGCTCGTCTTCTTCCCATACTGCGTCCTGGTGCCATCTCTTCCCCAGGTAAGTGACATGCACACACCTGGCCATCCATATGATGAAAAAGAAAACCTGATTCATCAGACCAGGTCACCTTCTACTATTGCTCCGTGGTCCAGTTCAGATGCTCACGCGCCCATTGTAGGTACTTTCGGCTGTGGGCACCCTGACCGGTTTGGAGTTACACAGCCTTATACACATCAAGGCGCAATGCCCCCCACCCAACCCTTTTTTTTTTTTTTTTTTTGCTGCTGCTTTTAACACATCAACTTCAGGGATAACAGATACAATTGTAATGAGATAATCAATGTTATTCACTTAACTGTTTAGGGGTCATAAAGCAATGGCTTATTGGTGTATAATAAATTCACCACCAAGGGCAGCCTTGGACAGCTCCTGTCATGATGGACTGCACCTGTAAGGGTCAGTATAGGGACACAATGCAATTTGTTAAGCCCCATGGACATCTACTGTCTTTACAGAGACACAGTATCATACCTTCAGCAATAGTAATAGCTCCTATAATGATCAGTATAGAAATGCAGGATAATGCATTCAACACCCTGGATAGCCTGCTATAAGGTTCAGAATCAGGACACAAGATATCATTTTTAGCACTATGGACAATCTCATAAAATGGTCAGCATAGGAAGAGAATAGAATACATTCAGCACCCTGGACAGCCTCAGGAGCACCATATTCAGCACCATGAACAGCTCCTGCAGGCCTCAGAATACCAACACAATGTAATACATTCAGCACCCTGGACACCCACAGGAGCACCATATTCAGCACCATGAACAGCTCCTGCAGGCCTCAGAATACCAACACAATGTAATACATTCAGCACCAAGGACAGTTCCAGATCATAGTCCATACACAATATAATATATTAGACAGCCCATTACAAGGGTCAGTATAGGAACACAATATATTCAGCACCCTGGATGTCACCAGGGTCAGTAAAGGGATACAATGTAATACAATCATTTATTATATTCAGCACTTTGAACAGTCCTATATATGAATCAGTATGGGGACACCATTTATTATATTCAGCACCCTGGATGTCCTCATATAAGGGTCAGTATGGAACACCTTATATTAAGCTCCATGTACAGCCCCATATGAGTCAGTTTAAGGACACCATATATTATATTTAGAACCCTGGAGACACCCATATAACAGTGTTCCCATATATTCAGCACTCTGGACAGCTCTATATGATTCAGTATAGGGACATCATATATTATATTCAGCACCCTGGGAAGCGCTATATAGGGGTCAGTATAGGGATACAGTATATTATATTCAATAGGCACTTGGACAGTCTGATAAACAGTATTGACTCCCAGCCCCCCTCCCCTAGTCGTCTCTTGGTCTGCCTTGCTGCAGGAACAGGACACATCAAACCAACTCAACCCTTTTGAAGTCTTCGGGGCTATAAATAAAACTAATTCTCAGCAAGAGGCGGATCTAAACAGCACAGAACACAGACTATTGTGACATTTAATGCTCCACACTGACCATATTACCATACCCCCGACACCCTTCCTCATTGCCCTAACTAAAGGCCTGCCATCTACTGATCAGTCCCTTTTACCCTCACCAGTGCCTCTACCAAACCCAAATTGTCACTGCTTACTAATCTGTGACACCACTGAGCCCATTCCTAGATACTTACACCATCTCTCACTGTCCTGTACCCACACTAAACCCTTCCATACCCCCTGTCACCTCTATTACTGTCCTGTACCCACACTAAACCCTTCCATACCCCCTGTCATCTCTATTACTGTCCTGTACCCACACTAAACTCTTCCATACCCCCTGCCGTCTCTATTATTGTCCTATACCCACAATTAACCATCCTAAACTCCTCACCAACCTTTATTTCTGTCCTGTACCCACACTAAACCCTTCCATACCCCCTGTCATCTCTATTACTGTCCTGTACCCACACTAAACCCTTTCATACCCCCTGTCACCTCTATTACTGTCCTGTACCCACACTAAACCCTTCCATACTCCCTGTCACCTCTATTACTGTCCTGTACCCACACTAAACCCTTCCATACCCCCTGTCATCTCTATTACTGTCCTGTACCCACACTAAACTCTTCCATACCCCCTGCCGTCTCTATTATTGTCCTATACCCACAATTAACCATCCTAAACTCCCCACCAACCTTTATTTCTGTCCTGTACCCACACTAAACCCTTTCATACCCCCTGTCACCTCTATTACTGTCCTGTACCCACACTAAACCCTTTCATACCCCCTGTCACCTCTATTACTGTCCTGTACCCACACTAAACCCTTCCATACCCCCTGCCGTCTCTATTATTGTCCTGTACCCACAATAAACCATCCTAAACTCCCCACCAACCTTTATTTCTGTCCTGTACCCACACTAAAGCCAAGCCTTCCATATCCCCTGCCAACTTCTGTTACTGTCCTGTAACCACAATAAGCCCTTCTAAACCCTCTGCCAACTGATATTTAAGTCCTACACTAAGCACTTCTAAACCCCCCTGCCACATCTATCACTGTCCTTTACCTACCCTTACCTCCTCCAAACCCCCTGTTACCTCTCTCACTGCCCTGTACCCACAATAAGCCCTTCTAAATCCCCTGCCAACCTTGTTTATTGCCCTGTACCTACGCTAAACTCCATGTCAACCTCTATCACTGCCCTGTACCCACATAAAACCCCCTGCCAACCTCCATTACTGCGATGTACCCACTCTAAACCCCCCTGCCAACCTCTATTACTGCCCTGTACCCACAATGCGCCTTTCATACCCCCTGCCACCTGTATTACAATCCTGTACTCACAATAAGCCCTTCTAAACTCCCTACCAACCTTTATTACTGTCCTGTACCCACACTAAACCTTCCATACACATTGCCAACTTCTATTACTGCCCTGTACCCACAATAAGCCCTATAAACCCCTGTCAACTTCAATTAAAGTCCTGTTTTCACAATAGACAAAAGCAAAAAACAAAAAAGGTTCAATATCTACCCCCTGTCACTGGAACAAACAACACATCAGTGATAAAACCATGGTATGGTCGCGACGTCGGCGGTACCCCGGTGCCGACCCACAGACCAGTACATGGAAATTCCTCCCAACCCGAGGAGGTCAGTGGACAGGAAGTAGATAGGTAAGTTAACAAACACACGAAGGTGACACTTCGGAGAATATGTCTCAATCCAGACGTCATATGTCCCTCGGAACAGCACCGGACGTCGAATGTGTATGTGAACGTTTACACACATTGGTTAGGGGACAGAAAATTTGCGACCTGACAATCTGTCCATTTAAACCGGACCACCGTCTGACCAGGCGCCCAACTCGAACCTTGGAAAAAACAAAAAACGAAAACAGATAACACTTTTGTCCTGAAATTAACTTCAACTGTCCCCAAATATCCCGAATAACACCCATGTCCCGTCATT
>BLSH010017222.1:582491-599069 GCA_018402905.1 Glandirana rugosa | reverse complement strand
GGGGGGGGGGGGGCCCTCTACCTGTACTTACACCCCTTGTGGGTGGGGGTGGTCCTGCCCGGACTACAGGTTCCTCTACAGGACGGACCCAACTGAGTCAAGAGGGAAGGAGGTGGGAGGGGACAGGCTCGGTCCCTCACGACCTACCGACTCGGTCTACGGCCTACCACTCGACCAACCTCAGACTGACACTGTCGACCACCCAGCTGGCCAGAAGGGGACGAAGAGAGGCCGGCACGCAGATTGGGTCGGCACGCAGAGGAAGGAGGAGGGGGAACCGGTTATTCTAGCGAAGAGGAGGACATCAGGCCCGTCCTGGTGGGGGTGGGTGTTCCCCACATTCATGTCCATCTCCCGGGGGGGGGGGGGGCGGTAGTGGCATTGTGCATCGTTGTGCATTGTGGCATAGTGCACCTGAATTATCGAGCACCAGCCACCACTGAGCGAACACATATGTAAATGGTGTTCACACCACACATGTGAGTTATCATCGCAAACGTTAGAGTCAGAGCAATAATCCTACCGCTACACCTCTTCTGTAACACTAAACAGGTAACCTGTAAAAATGTTTAAAGCGTCGCCTATGGAGATTTTTTAAGTACAGTAGTTTGCATTCCACGAGTGTGCACAATTTTAAAACGTGACATGTTAGGTATCTATTTACTCTGCATAACATCATCTTTCATATTTTACAAAAAAATTGGGGTATATATAGTGGTTTTTTAAAAAAAATTAATTAAAGTGTATTTTTTCCCAAAAAATTGCATTTGAAAAATGGCAGTGTAAATACCGTGTGACCTAAAAAAAATTGCAATGAACGCCATTTTATTCCCTAGGGCCTCTGCTAAAAAAATATATATATATATCATGTTTGGGGGTTATAAGTCATTTTCTAGAAAATAAAGGCTTGGTCTTCAAGTTATCCATTGGTTTCGACTCTCTTTCAGGCTTCTCTGAACTTGTTGGCCATTGTTTACGGCTTGGGGATTTCTTCTCTAAATATTTGCACGTTCTGTTGATCGATATGTGTCTGGGCTCTATAAACAGGGATCGGTAAAACCGATCAATACTTTATCTAGACTTGTAGATAAGGGACTTAGAGTACCAGCAGATTCGAGCATCTTAGCTGCACAAGTAGCCTTGCACGTCGTGTTCTTTTTCACTCCAAAGGTTCATTTCAGAGGGCGATAGTGCGTTATCATTGACGTGCCTACTGCAATGATGAATGCATATTCTGTCTCAGGGGCAATTTATCGCCAACGGTCGGCATCTGACAAACCAATGCTGATTAATATCTCCGCATGGTGCATCATATGTTCTCAGCCATTGGATACAAAATGTTCTCTGCCAGGTCTGTGAGGATCCTCAGACTTTTCATTCTGGTGATTGTGGGCCGAGCTGTGGGTTGCTGGGTTCACGGTGATTCTGGCAGCCTAAAACTACTTATGGATGTCCCCTTCTGAGAGTTCTCTGCACAGTACAAAAGCTCTTAGAGGAGACAAAGATTTCAGCGAATCTTGGCATAAGTCAATAAACACCAACTCCTACAGAACCGAATGAGATCATCTTATGAGAAGCACAGAGCACCACTTGTGCTCTCTTTAGGCATTGATTAATATGTTCATTTTATTTTTTATTCAAGTAGATATAAGCCCTAAATTAAAGACATTTAGCCCTCGTTCACACTGAACACGACTTTGAAATCGCGCACGTTCACCTGAACTCTAATTTGGGGGCGACTTGAAAGACATCTGTGTGGGTTCATGCACAGATGTCTATTGAAATCGCCACCGAAGTCCCCAAAAGTAGCGCAGGAACTACTTTTGGAAATTGTTGCACCGATTGGAACGCTCCTATTGCCACCAATAGGCTGCGATTCTGCACTTCCACCTAGGGGGCGCACGCCGCTTCTGCTCTGATTAGTCACAGCAGGAGCTGATCAGTGGGTACCGGCCAATAAATGTGAAGAAGCAGAGGCGTAACTAGAACCTTCAGGGCCCCGGTGCAAGAAATTATGAAGGGCCCCCCGGCCAGGGCCCCTCCTTCTTCCCACCGATCCTGGGTCCCTTTATTACGGTACGGCAGAGGGGCCCTTTCACAAGTTCTGCAGCGGGCCCCCTTTCTGCCATCTTCGGGCCTCCCCATGGTGGTGAAATGCCAGGGTCCGGTCACAATTGCAACCTTTGCAATCCTGATAGTTCCCTCACTGGTGTCAGTAGTTTTTAATTTTCATTTAGTTTTTTTTTTTTTTTTTTACCATTCAATTTTTTTTTTCTTTTACAATTTTTTTAGATTTTTTTTAGGAGTCCTGTTTGGGGTCTTTGATGAGATATCAGGGGTCTAAACAAACCTCAGCCCTTAATCACCATCTGTGTAGCCTCAGCTGCACAGGATGAATGGACAGGAATAGCTGTGCACTGAGCCTCCCATTCATTCAGAAACGGAAGTATAGTAAAAAACAGTTTACTATGCTTCAGTTATGAATGAACCAATTGGTTCCAATCACTGACTCTGTCCATTTAGAAAAGGAAGGAGCCGGTAAATGACAAATTTACAAACCCGTTCACATCTCTCCATCATAACGCATCTTCTACAGCAGCTGGCAGGAGAGAGGAGGGGGGGGAGACAGCAGCTCTGTGGGGAGGACCAGGGAAGCACACAGGGACCCTGGGAACAGCAGAAGACAAGTAAACTGGATAGAAAAAAATTGAGGACATTGGGTCCTCTAAATGCCACCTCTGCCATCCCTTCTATTCAGGTGTACAAGGGAGGCACATGGGCCCCCTGGGCCATGGGGCCCGGTTGCAATTGCAACCCCTGCAACCCCTATTGTAACGCCCCTGTGAAGAAGACACAGAGAATGGAGATCTGCCCAGGTAAACAAGGCAGAGCTCCATCCTGACAGCAGGGAAGTGATGGATTTTAAAAGCAAAGCAGGGAATAAAACCCATCACATCCCTTACTAAAAGCACAGCACAAAGCACACAAAAAAATGGTTAGGCACATATTTAACCCTTTTGATCGCCCTAGATGTTTAACCCCTTCCCAGCCAGCGTAATTAGTACAGTGACAGTACATATTTTTAGCACTGATCACCGTATCCCCAAAAAGCATCAGTTAGTGTCAGATTGTCTGCCGCAATATCGCAGTCCCGCTATAAGTCGCTGATTGCTGCTCTTATTAGTATGAAAAAAAAATTCCAGTATACTGTATATCCCATAGTTTGTAGACGCTATAACTGTTGTGCCAACCAATCAATATACGCTTATTGGGGGTTTTTTTACCGAAAATATGTAGCGGAGTACATTTTGTCCTAAACTGATGAAGAAATTAGAGTTTTTTTTTACATTTTTTTTATTGGATATGTTTTATAGCTGAAAGCTAAAAATATTGGTTTTGTTCCCAAAATTGTCAGTTGTTTTTGTTTATAGCACATAAATTAAAAACCGCAGAGGTGATCAAATAACGCGGTGCCATATTGCAAAAAAATGGCCTGGTCATGAAGGGGGTAAATCTTCCGAAGGTCAAGTGGTTAAGGTTAGGGCTTATTTACCATTGCATAGTATTCATTTATTGTATTTATTACTTATTTATGATTATTTTAATTTATGTGTGTATTTATTTTACATGTAGTTATTTATTTATTATTATTATGTAGCGTCAGGGGCTGCAGAATGTTGTGGTTCAACCGTCACCCTGCACAGCCAGACATTCACCACTCAGACACTCTGAGACATAGAACAGTCCATGTACTTTGTTTTTTTTTTTGTTTATTGAGGGGATTGAACTTGGATGGGGTAAGGGGAATATGGGATGCCCAGTAAAATTTTGTCAAACTTGCTTGGGACCACTATATACACTCCAGCACAACTCTTGCTTCAGACTTTTTCTCCTTAACTCCTCCAGCTCTACTCTTGCTGCAGTTCCCTGGATCAGCTATCACCACATGGTTAGGCCTGACACTAGCTCAGCCAGACCTCAGGGAATTGCCCTTTGCAGGCAGGGACCATGGGCCCCTATAGTGTAGAGATAGTTCTGGTGCTAGCTGTCCTCAAATGCAGCTACTGATCCCAGTCAGCCCTCTTTAGGCCCTGCCAGCCCTCCTGGCTGCAGCTGCCCAACTCCACTGACCCTGTTACCACAGTCCTCTCCTCTGGCTCTGCACCCATCTCTGACTGTACTCCCTCAGTCCTCTCAGGTGTGCCTCTCCAGTCCTCCCAACTGTGCATGTCACTCACCAGCCCCCCAGGCTGCAACTGGTGGTTCCTCTCCCTGGAGACTTGCCCGGTGGTACTTTCTCCCGCTGTCCCCCTTTGCTCCTCTTTTTCTTGGAGGGCCCTGTCTGCACCTGGCCCAAGGTCACCCCCCCCCCCCCCCCAGACTGGGGAGCTCCCTTAAAGCCCCCCCGACAGCCTCAGTACTCCATCTCCCCCACCGACAAATCCTCCCTAGTTTAGCTGACCCTGGGTATTTTGAGGAGGCCCGCCCCCTGCCAATCCAGGTTGGGGATTGGTCAAGGCTCCCCGAAATACCCAAGGCAGCTCCACCTCTCCTCTCCTCCTCTCTTTCCAGAACTTTCCAGCAAGCTCTGAAAAGAAGAGGGAGGTCTCAAGGAGACTGCCTGTGAGTCACCAGCTCTACACTGAGCCACTCCCAGCCCAGAATGAAAACAAACAGGCCTAGCCACCAGCTAGGCCTGCCTAAATGTTCCTACTCTCACAGAAAAATCCTACCTCTAGCACCTACCTACCTAGGGGGTGCTACAATTAGTAGTAGTATCAACAACACCCTAACATAAATAAATCATAATAAGACAATAACTAAAATATAAACCCCCCAAACTCTAACCCCTAATCCTAACCCAAACTCTAACCCCTAATCCTAACCTAATCCTAATTCTAACCCCTAATCCTAACCCTAACCTAACACAAACTCTAACCCCTAATCCTAACCCTAACCTAACCCAAACTCTAACCCCTAATCCTAACCCTAACTTAATCCAAACTCTAACCCCTAATCCTAACCCTAACCTAACCCAAACTCTAACCCCTAACCCTAACGTAACCCAGACTCTAACCCCTAATCCTAACCCTAACCTAACCCAAACTCTAAACCCTAATCCTAACCCTAATCCTAACCCAAACTCTAACCCAAACTCTAACCCCTAATCCTAACCCTAACCTAACCCAAACTCTAACCCCTAATCCTAACCCTAACCTAACCCAAACTCTAACCCCTAATCCTAACCTAACCCAAACTCTAAACCCTAATCCTAACCCTAACCTAATCCATACTCTAAACCCTAATCCTAACCCTAACCTAATCCATACTCTAACCCCTTACTCTAATAAAACAAAAAAATGCAGAAAAAAAGCAGAAAGTAAAAAATACAGTTTTTTTGTTTTGTTTTTTTAATTGTCTGCCTTTTTTTGTTTATGACGCAAAAAAAAATAAAAAAACCCAGTGGTGTTCAAATACCGCCAAAAGAAAGCTCTATTTATGGTGAAAAAAAATGAGATACATTTTACAGAGTTGCATGACCACGCAATTGTCAATTAGAGTAACGCAGTACCGTATCGCAAAAATGTCCAGGTCATGAAAGGGGGTAAATCTTCAGTCGGTCAGGTAGCTAAAGTTGTTCTTTCATCGTTTTCCAACCTTTGTTGCATCTCAGTGCTGATGATCTCCTGCAACCTCTTTTCAGCTACTTGCTGTCTACATGCGCTCCAGCAATGGTTGCATGGCATTTCTCCAAGTGGGTCTCCTGGTGAGGACAATGCCTGACTAATGTGCGTTGGCACGGCCATTTGTAGTCTCTATCAGAAGACTCCTCCTTCATTCCTCCCAAGACCTCCTGCTCTTCAGCTCCCTCATCACCTCCTCTCACATTCGCTTCCAATACTTCTCCTGAGCCTCTCCCATCCTCTGGAATTCCCTACTCCAATCTGTCACACTGTCCCCAAATCAATCCACTTTCAGGCGATCCCTGAAAACGTTTCTCTTCAGGGAAGCCTATCCTTCCGCCGCCTAACAACTGCACTTTTATTTTCTCCATCAGCTCACCCCCCACAGTTATTACCTTTCGTATCACTTGACCCTCACTCTTAGATTGTAAGCTCTAACGAGCAGGGCCTTCTGATTCCTCCTGTATTGAATTGTATTGTAATTATACTGTCTGCCCTAATATTATAAAGTGCTGCGCAAACTGTCGGCGCTATATAAATCTTGTTTAATAATAATAATCAGAAGCCAGTCTGAAAGGGCGACAATGCAAGAGGACAGCTGGACAGCCCCACTACCCAGGAGGATTTTTACTTTTTTCGGAGATCAGTTTTAATTTCCTTTCAATAGGGGGAACAACTTGAGTGCAAATTCAGCACCTGACACCATCACAAACTATTTGTCTCTGGTTCAATAGCTGGTAAATACAGCCCTGGGTGTATGCAGCCTATGCAGCCCATGAAAATGTATGTTCTCTCTGCCAGCGTGTGAGCAGTTTATGTATGTTTTAGCTTGCGGGGATAATTCTCTGTGACATTGTTGGCAGGGAACATTGAGCAACATGACGAGCCGACTTCCTTTGCCAATGCCAAACACCTGTTGCTTCTCTTTTCACATTAATTAGGACACCTGTGAGAGGCCTGGGGCCTCCCCCGAGGGGACCGTCACTGCATCCACAACAGATGATGTAGACCCAGAGCCCGGCGAGTGGCCAGATATGTAAGAGCAGAGCCTTCACCAAACCGGTGCATGGGGGAAATGTACGATATAAAGCAATTATAGGGAAGAAAAATAAACAAATATGTCCTATAAATGGATAAAAAGCAGATTATTTGGTGTGATTTTATATATGCAGCTAGGGGTCAGTACATAAGAGGCAAAGCAGAGACATCTTCTCCTGATCCTAGAGGTCAGACGTCCCAGACTCCCGCACATCACCTGGCCCACTCCGATAGGTACAGAACACTGGGCTCAAACCTGGGACCTCTTCTGTGTCTGGCATTGACTCTTCTCACTGAGCTATCTGGGATGCTGGAGAGCTCCCTGTCCAATACATTGTACCACCCTGCCTTGTGTCTTGATTGCCGTTGAACCTTGAAATCCTTGTTCCTCCCATGAACTTCCTATATAAGTATATAAGCCTTGCCTCTGCACTTCCTGTCGCCAGATTATTGTGGTCTGATCCTGCATACTACTACCAGAACACTCCGCTCATGATCCTAGAGGTCAGAGCACCTAGACCCCACCCTTCACCTGATCAACTCCATAGGTACAGAACATCCACTCCTGATCCTAGAGGTCAGAGGGCCCTGACCCAGCACATCACCCGATCCACTCCAATGGGTACAGAACACTCTGCTTATGATCCTAGAGGTCAGAGGACCCAGACCCCACCCTTCACCTGATCAACTCCATAGGTACAGAACACTCCACTCCTGATCCCAGAGGTCAGAGGGCCTAGACCAGGGATCCTCAAACTACGGCCCTCCAGCTGTTGCGGAACGACACATCCCATGAGGCATTGTAAAACTCTGACATTCACAGACATGACTAGGCATGATGGGAATTGTAGTTCCTGAACAACTGGAGGGCCATACTTTGAGGACCCCTGGCCTAGACCCTGCCCTTCACCTGACCCACTCTGATAGGTACAGAGCACTCTGTTCTTAATCCTAGAGGTCAGAGAGCCCGGACCCCACCCTTCACCTGACCCACTCCGATAGGTACAGGACACTCTGCTCCTGATCCTAGAGGTCAGAGGTCCCAGACCCCACACATCACAGGTACAGAGCACTCCACTTCTGATCCTAGAGGTCAGAGGGCCTGGACCCCACCCTTCACCTGACCCACTCTGATAGGTACAGAACACTCTGCTCCTGGTCCTTGAGGTCAGAGGGCCCAGACCCTGCCCATCACCTGATCCATTCCGATAGGTAACGAACACTCCACTCCTGATCCCAGAGGTCCCTGACCCCACACATCACCTGATCCACTCCAATAGGTACAGAACATTCCGCTCCTGATCCTAGAGGTCAGAGGACCTAGACCCCACCCTTCACCTGATCAACTCCATAGGTACAGAATATCCACTCCTGATCCTAGAGGTCAGAGGACCTAGACCCCACCCTTCACCTGATCAACTCCATAGGTACAGAACATCCACTCCTGATCCTAGAGGTCAGAGGACCCAGACCCCACACATCACCTGACGCACTCCATAGGTACAGAACACTCCGCTCATGATCCTAGAGGTCAGAGGTTCCAGACCCTGCACATCACCTGACCCACTCCAATAGGTACAGAGCACTCCGCTCCTGATCCTAGAGGTCAGAGGTCCTAGACCCTGCACATCACCTGACCCACTCCAATAGGCATAGAACACTCCACTCCTGATCCTAGAGGTCAGAGGTCCCAGACCCCTCCCTTCATCTGACCCACTCCAAAGGTACAGAACACTTTGCTCCTGATCCTAGAGGTCAGATGGCCTGGACCCAACCTTCATCTGATCCACTTCAATAGGTACAGAACACTTTGCTCCTGATACTAGAGGTCAGAGGTCAGAGTTCCCAGATCCTGCACATCACCTGACCCACTCCATAGGTACAGAACACTTCACTCTTGATCCTAGATGTCATCCCAGACCCTGTGCATCACCTTACCCAATCAGATAAGTATGGAACACTCCACTCCTGGTCCCAGAGGTCAGAGGGCCCAGACCCCGCACATCACCTGACTCGCTTGATTAGGTACAAAGAACTCTGCTGCTGATCCTAGCGGTCAGAGTGCCACACACATCACCTGTCCCATTCCAATTGGTACAGAATGCTCTGTTTCCGATCCTAGATGTCAGAGGGCCCAGACCACACACATTAAATGATCCACTCCAATAGGTACAGAACACTTTGCTCCTCCCACCAGACATCTAACAATAAACTGGCTGAGCTCAGGTGTGCGTGTTTAGCGTTTTGTGCAGTTGTATGCATTGATCACTCACCTAATCACATGCCTTTTTGTGTATTGATTTCCAAGATCTTGTCTGAAGCATATAAATAATCTCGGATGGTCATTTGTTATACTGAGTTAACGAAGAATAAAACTCATTGATTTTTGTATCAAATAACCCACCAAATGCAGTCACCATTAAAGAGGACTGCAGTATCAAAATCATACTTTTACTATTAAAGCATCAAGATTTTATGTATACCTTTGATACTACTGTATATTTGCATTCCTTTCTGAAGGTAACCTCTTAGATAGTTAATTGGAATTAATTAGTGGATTACATTTTTGTAACCCCTGTAACAGTCACATATGGTGGTGTTTTGTTCATTACATTTTCTACAATTTTGTATGGGTCCCAAAACAGACATCGGAGGTAAATTCACCTAGGATGCCCTTTATTTACCAGAAATGTGAACTGCCAGATTGATGTGTGCGACAATTCGATGCATAAGACAGCTCCCTAGAATGCATTATATTGCTAGGTACGGCTCAGAAGTGGACGCAGCTGGGGACGGCAGGGGACAAGTGTTTTGAACCTAGTTGAGGGACTCAGTTAAGAGGCTCCCAGGCTGGTCTGCTAATTCTCTCCGCTGTGTGTTCAGCTGCTCAATACATTCTACAAGAAAATAGCATGCCTTTTTCTTATGTCTTTCTCCATCCTGTCATTGGCTGATGGTGCTTTTAACGGTGGTCTCCAACCTGTGGCTGTTTGCTTGCCTTTATTTTGGGGCACTATTCCTCACACTGACACCAACAGTGAGACACCATTCCTTCCACTGGCACCAACAATGAGACACCATTCCTTCCACTGACACCAACAATGAGACACCATTCCTTCCACTGATACCAACAATGAGACACCATTCCTTCCACTGACACCAACAATGAGACACCATTCCTTCCACTGACACCAACAATGAGACACCATTCCTTCCACTGACACCAACAATAAGACACCCTTCCTTCCAATGACTTCAACAGTGGGACACAGCTCCCTCCACTGACACCAACAGTGGGGCAAAATGCATACCACTGATACCAATGATGGGGCACTATTCCTCCCACTGACACCAACAATAGGGCACTCTTACTCCCACCGATACCAACAATATGGTACTATTCCTAGCACTGACACCAATAATGGGGCACTGTTTCTCCCACAGTCACTAATGATGAGGCACTATTCCTCCCTCTGACTCCAACATTGGGGCACTTTTACTCCCACTGACACCAACAGTAAAACAACATTCCTTCCGCTGACACTAATAGTAGGCCCTAATACCTACCACTGACACCTATGACAGGGCAACATTCCTCTCACTGACACCAACAATGGGAAACTATTCCTCCCACTGACACTAACAATGGGGTGCTTTTCCTCCCACTGACACCAACAATATGGCACTATTCCTCCCACTGACACTGGGGCATTATTCCTCTCACTGACACCAATAATGGGACACTTTTCCTCCCACTGACACCAGCAGTAAAACAGCATTCCTTCCACTGACACTAACAGTAGGCCATAATACCTACCTCTGGCACCAATGATAGGGCACTGTTCCTCCCACTGACACGAATAATAGGACACTTTCCTCTGACTGGCGCCAGCTATGGGGCATAATTCATCCCACTGACACCAACAATGGGGCACTATTTTTTTCCTCTAATACCAGTGATGGGGCAATATTCCACCTCCTACTGACCCCCAGTAAGTTTTTTATTCCCACTGACCACCAAGCCTGAGACCTTGTTTACTCCCACTGATGCCGGAGCATCCAATCATGGGCAAGCAGAAATGCTGTTTTTTTTTTTTAATTTTCCTTGCACGTGATTGGGTACTCTTTGCAAAGTGAAGTTTTACCTCATTTACTAAGCTCTGGAGCAACTGCGCCTGCAGAGGGCAACTGCACTTTGAAAATTGCACAGTCTATTTGCCTTTAGTAAATAAACCCCATAATGCTGATGATGTTGCATAAGGATGAGGAACAGCAGTGGTGGTCTCTGCATTAAGGGCGCATGGGCGCCGCCCCTCCATCCCTGCTGCCGCCTTCCTATCCATGCGCCTGGCCCCTTTCAGGTCGCCGGACACATGGATTCCTATGGTGGGGGCGGGAGGGGGTGTTTTTTTTTTTTTGAAGCACCTGATTCGGTGTGAAGCACCTAATAAGCTTCAAAAAAGGGTGGGCTCGATAGCGAATTAATTTTTGCTATTTTCACACTACAATGCCTCCCCACCAATCGGGAGGCAGGTCGGTCAGACCTGTCTCCCGATTGGCCAAAGCGGCAGGCAATCCTATTGGATGCCTAGCGGCGCTTTGGCAACTGGAAGGTAGGAGGAAGCATGAGGAGCGGGGACATCTCTGTCCGCTGACGCTGCTGCCTGGCGGGCCTCCACTGTGGAGAAGAGAGGCGAGACACAGGAAGATCCTCTCTCAGCACCCCGTAGGTGCCGGACCTGGGGGGGGGGGTGCAGGGGCTACTGTCAGAGCTGCGACTCCCGTAGCGGGGAAGGGGTGTTGTGGTGATTTGGTGTTCTCCTATCTGGGGCTCTGTATACTCCTATCTGGGGCTCTGTATCCTCCTATCTGGTGGCGCTGTATACTCCTATCTGGTGGCTCTGTATACTCCTATCTGGTGGCTCTGTATACTGCTATGTGGTGACTGTATACTCCTATCTGGTGGCTCTGTATACTGCTATCTGGTGACTGTATACTCCTATCTGGGGCTCTGTATACTGCTATTTAGGGCTCTGTATACTCCTATCTGGTGGCTCTGTATACTCCTATCTGGGGCTCTGTATACTGCTATCTGGTGGCTCTGTATACTTCTATCTGGGGCTCTGCATACTCCTATCTGGGGCTCTGTATACTGCTTTCTGGGGCTCTGTATACTGCTATCTGGTGGCTCTGTATACTCCTATCTGATGGCTCTGTATACTCCTATCTGGGGCTCTGTATACTCCTATCTGGGGCTCTGTATACTGCTATCTGGTGGCTCTGTATACTCCTATCTGGGGCTCTGTATACTCTATCTGGGGCTCTGTATAATCCTATCTAGTAGCTCTGTATAATCCTATCTGGTAGCTCTGTATACTGCTATCTGGTGACTGTATACTCCTATCTGGGGCTCTGTATACTGCTATCTGGGGCTCTGTATACTCCTATCTGGTGGCTCTCTATACTCCTATCTGGTGGCTCTGTATACTCCTATCTGGTGGTGCTGTATACCCCTATCTGGTGACTGTATACCCTATCTGGTGACTGTATACCCTATCTGGTAATGCTGTATACCCTATCTGGTGATGCTGTATACTCCTTACATAATGGGTGGAAACTATAAGGGGTGGGGCTTATGAGAAGTGGGAGGTGTCAAAAAGGAAGGATGGGGTCTGGCACCCCCCATCCTAAAATTTCACTAACCGCCACTGAGGAACAGATTTATAATATGGGCTGCTGTACTGTATGAATGATAAGTCTTACTTATTTACCAATATACTGTATGAGGAAGCTATTGAAGTGCTTCAGTCTAGGGCTCAGTTGGGCTTTACAGGAGAAGTACAGGGAAAGCTCATTTGGCTGTATTTCTTCTGTGGAATGAACTGCACTCCTGTGGCCCATTTTCAGCAGACAGCTGAAGCTCACTGTCGGCTGACATCACAGATCTGGTTCAGGCTCCAGGCAAGATTGCGACAATGAAGTTGGCGAGCCGTTGAGAGCATGAGCCAGCAGCTCCCGCCCCTTTCACAGCCCAGCGCTCCAGTGAGCGTGGGGGGGCTGAGCAGACAGCGGTGACTGACAGTTACCAGCTCTCTGCTCAGAGAGCCCTGCAAACCGAGTGATCAGTGATGATTCTCAGTGTTAGAGCCGGCGGGGAACAGATGCAGCATCCACCTAGGTAAGTATGATTCAGAAAAAAAAGCTAACCCCATACATCTCTTTTAATAAAATTAGTACATCAGATAGAATTTAGAATTTTCACATAATTACAATGTCTTAGGAGAATTCATTGCAGCGTTTTACTTATTGTGTGAAGCTGGCCTTAGAATTTCTCACTAACCCCCATCACCCATCCACTCCTGCCACCTCCACCACCACAGATGTACCTGAATTGGATGACTGTACACCGCAGGAATCTATCTTTACATTGATAACATTTTCCATGGATGTCTAAATGATCAATAAAATTCAATTAAAAAAAATATATATCATAAGAGAAGAAGGAGAAAGCCTTATTTTTTCCAGTGTTGCAACCCTAGCCGGCATTCTCATTTACCAACAGGAAGTACAAAATTTTGCTCAGCATGTGTAAACAAGTAAATAATTGTGATAATTGGCTTTCCTTCTATTTAAACACCCCACCTGAAGAATAACCAAAAGAGCAGATGGAGAGGAGAGAGGAGGCAGAAGGGAGAAAAGAGAGAAGTGGGGGGGAGAGAATAAGGAGGTGGATGGAGAAGAGAGGGGTTAGGAGGAATGAAGAATGGTGGTGGGTGGAGAGAAGGGGGAGGTATAAAGTGGAGAAGAGACAGAGATGGAGGAAAGAAGGGAGAGGAATAGAGGAAAGAAGGGTAGCAGGAGAAATGGGGGGGGTTATAATGGAGAGAGGGATGGGGGGGATAGAGGGGAGATGAATAAAAGGGGTACAGGGTGTGATAAGGAAGAGAGGGGTGGGGGGGGGAGGTGAGAGTGATAGAGAGGAGAGGGGGTATAGGGAGGAGAGGAGAGAAGGGTGGTGGAAGAAAATAATGGTGAAAGAATAGGTGGAGGAGAGGGGTAGAATAGAACTATGAGGGGAGATGGAATGGAGAGAAGAGAAGGATGAAGTGGAGAGAAGAGGAGGGATGGGGTGGATATAGAGGGGGATGGAGAGAAGAGTAGGGGATGGAGTAGGGAGAAGAGAGGGATGGAGTTGAGTGAAGAGGGAAGGATTAAATTGAGAGAAAAATGGGATGGAGTAGAGGGAAGAGGAGGTGATGGAGTGGAGAGAAGAGAAGGGAATTCAGAGAAGAGAAGAGTAGGATATGGAGTGCAGAGAAGAGAAGAGTAGGGGATGGAGTGGAGAGAAGAGTAGGGGATGGAGTGGGAGATTGAGTGGAGAGAAGAGTGGGGGATGGAGTGTAGAGAAGAGTAGGTGATGGAGTGGAGAGAAGAGTAGGAGATTGAGTGGAGAGAAGAGTAGGGGATGGAGTAGGGAGAAGAGTAGGCGATGGAGTGGAGAGAAGAGAAGAGTAGGAGATGGAGTGTAGAGAAGAGTAGGAGATGGAGTGTAGAGAAGAGTAGGAGATGGAGTGGAGAAAGAGAAGATTTGGAGATGGAGTGGAGAGAAGAGTAGGCGATGGAGTGGAGAGAAGAGAAGAGTAGGAGATGGAGTGGTGAGAAGAGTAGGAGATGGAGCGGAGAGAAGAGAAGATTTGGAGATGGAGTGGAGGGAAGAGTAGGCGATGGAGTGGAGAGAAGAGAAGAGTAGGAGATGGAGTGGTGAGAAGAGTAGGAGATGGAGCGGAGAGAAGAGAAGATTTGGAGATGGAGTGGAGGGAAGAGAAAATTAGGAGATTTAGTGGAGAGAAGAGAAGATTAGGAGATTTAGTGGAGAGAAGAGAAGATTAGGAGATGGAGTGGAGAGAAGAGAAGAGTAGGAGATGAAGTGGAGAGAAGAGTAGGAGATAAAGTGGAGAAAGTGAAGATTTGGAGATGGAGTGGAGAGAAGAGTAGGAGATGGAGTGGAGAAAGAGAAGATTTGGAGATGGAGTGGAAAGAAGAGAAGAGTAGAGTAGGGGATGGAGTGAAGAGAAGAGAAGAGTAGGAGATGGAGTGGAGAGAAGAGTAGGAGATGAAGTGGAGAAAGTGAAGATTTGGAGATGGAGTGGAGAGAAGAGTAGGAGATGGAGTGGAGAAAGAGAAGATTTGGAGATGGAGTGGAGAGAAGAGTAGGCGATGGAGTGGAGAGAAGAGAAGAGTAGGCGATGGAGTGGAGAGAAGAGAAGAGTAGGCGATGGAGTGGAGAGAAGAGGAGGATGGAGTTGAGAAAATAGGGGTATGTAGTGTAGAGAGAGGAATAGGGTGGACCATTTATTCATCTGCCCATCCTCCATTAATAGAGTGCTTTTTATTATTAGAAGCTATTGTAAAGTTCTATAAATAGAGGAGGGGGCGGAAGGGGCGGACATAGTCGTACTCTTGAGTACCCGGTGACAGGTTGCTCGACTCCTTTAATCCCTGCAGCACCGGAAGATTACAGCTACAGGGAATGGGAGGAGGGCAGAGGACAGAGGGTTTCAACTGTGACAGCCGACACAAGGGTCACTTCGGATTAAATGTAAAGTACTGCACCTTGCACTGATCCTTTTTTTTCTTTATATTATGTACCTTAGTTTAGGCTTTATGGATGAAAGTTGGCGGGTTGTGTGATAACAGAGGACTTTATTGGTGATAGGAGGAGAATATAAGGAGATCTGTTCACTACAATTACTCCAGTGTTCAGCACCAGATTTTGGGCTCCTAAGAAAGTGGCACCATGATGCAGAATATACTGGCATAATCGCATGATCTAACCCCCCTCCATGTTTTGTATGCTGGGTATGTGGGGCCTTGTTGCTCTTGAGAGGTCTTCTTGCAGCGCTGACCCTAAGGTCCATGCCTGGGACTCCATGCAGGGTGCTTTTCCCAGCATTCACAGTGTTAATATTCCTGTTATTCGGAAAAAAACACAGAGGAGGATGGAAATGTTCCGGATAAAAGAGGGGGAACTGAGAGCTGCGAAAAGCACTTTAAATGTAATGTGATTTTGATTATTTCTTTAGCATGAGTGGGTTTAATTGTCAGGCACATAACACTGCGACATCTTAACTACCCCCAACCAAAACTGCGAACTCCGAGTCATCTTGAGATCCATTCTGACTGCAGGAAGAGGCACTGCCAATTATCGGTTTAAAAAGGAAGGCATATTTACATTCCTAAAGAGGAACCACTGTGAAAACATTTATATTTTTATTTAGTTGAAGAGAAGGGTTTGCACCTCTGTCAGCATGTCGATGCTTTTGTGTCTTTTAGAGATTCCCCTGTCTGTGTAATAAGACAGAAAATAAGATTTAAGAATATTAAAAAGTGCCTTAAATAAGTAATATGTAGCCACTAGAGTTGAGCGAACACCTGGACGTTCGGGTTCTGCTGGTCCGTCCGAACTTCGGGACAAAGTCCGGGTCCGGGTCCGGACGGAACCCGAACGATCGCACGGATACCCCAAGCAACAGGCACGCTAGCAAGCCCAAGGCAGGCCTGGGCCTGGGCCTGAAACAGGGCTTCAAGCCTGCCTGGTCGTCTTGGGCTTGCAGGTCCACAAGCGAGTTGAGATCACCGATGTATAATGAATAAATTCCGTGAAAAATTATAAGAATTTAGAATAAAAGACAGAATAATGTGTCTGTCCCCTTAGAGATTTTCTGTGTTTTCGTAGCTGTACGACTGTCTCCACGTTTGGGAAGAGAAGTTGATTTATTTTTATATTTACAAAAGTGTCACCAAGGAGAAATCCTTACATTTATACGGAAGGAAAAATTTGGCTATTAACCGTCAC
>BLSH010017222.1:553647-563783 GCA_018402905.1 Glandirana rugosa | reverse complement strand
AATACGTCGGTCACTGTGTCCACCCCCGTTAATACGTCGGTCACTGTGCACTGGCTGCATAATTGCCCCCACCTGTGTCACTGGCTGCATAATTGCCCCCACCTGTGTCACTGGCTGCAAACTGCCCCCACCTGTTTCACTGTATACTGTGTCCTGTGATGCTGAGCTGTATACTGTGTCCTGTGATGCTGAGCTGTATACTGTGTCCTGTGATGCTGAGCTGTATACTGTGCCCTGTGATGCTGAGCTGTATACTGTGTCCTGTGATGCTGAGCTGTATACCCCTGACACAACATGTGGAATACAGGGGACGGAGTGGGTGGATTCTATAAGGGGTGGGGCTTATTAAAAGTAGGAGGGGTCAAAGGGAAGAGCGGGGCCTGGCGCCCCCCCATCCAAAAACTTCACCAGCCGCCACTGTTCTCTAGGGCTTTACATTTACACGGACACCTGGTTCCTTAATTATGTAATGCTGTATAACTGTCAAAAAAGGGGGGGTTTGGAACGTTAAATGAGGTAGTGGATAGATGAGGTAGAATGTTATAAAAGCATATTTTGTTGACATAAGTGGATATCCAATGCAGGACAACAGTGTGTATCATGTAAATAATTGTATTAGTAATTCATATATATATACACATCTGCACAAAGGCACATCATAAACATCATAAATTCATATATATACACACATATGGAAACATATGGAAACCTGCTGACATTGATAAATTGAAATTGTAATTCATTTGTATATACACATAAGTCAACTGGGCATAACCTAGCATGATCAATTGTATTTGTACATAAGAATTTGAAAATGTAATAAAAATGTAATAAAAGGTAGATTCATAAATTCCCATTGGGGCATGTAGCCACATCCTAAATTCCCAAGACCAACACTATGGAACTTGACCAGTCACTGTTGGACTCCTCTATCACGTCTAGCTCTAACATGTTCTTTATTTCATTTTCAACTGCTTCCCGCGGCCCACCTAGCCTCGGGTATTCTATAGGGCTTTACATTTACATGGACACCTGGTTCCATAATTATGTCATGCTGTATAACTGTGGTCAGTCCGGGCAGGTGAGAAAAAAAGTCTCTATTCTTACTCTTACTCTATTCTTTAACCTCCTTCTGTTGGGCCACTGACAAGGTTTCAGTTATGAGTACTTCAGGTGTCACGGGGGGCATGTCCTTTTGGGGGTTTGGCATTGCCAGTAAAGTCTCTCTGTCCTTCCAAGGTTGCAAGAGATTAACGTGATATATTTGCTCGAGTTTACTTTTCCCTGGCTGTAAACTTTGTAGTTTACCTCCCCTACTCTTTCCATAATTTCAAAGGGACAATGCCACTTTGCTAGGAATTTGCTCTCAACTGTGGGGACTAGTACCAGCACTCTATTACCAGGGTTGAAGACCCGGGTCTTGGCACCCCGATTATAAACCCTTCTCTGGGCCTCCTGGGCTTGCTCCATATGTTCCCGTACAAGAACTGGAACAAGCTTACCCCTGGGATTTTAACGGTAAGGCACCCCGAAAAATTAGTTGTAGTATAGAACATTAATTGCATACATTTTATTGAAAATTGATTAAAATATTAAAAATAGACACTGGATAAAAACATAACATTATAGGTTATACCATATGCCAAGTACATGTAGCAATGTGGAAACAATTGAGTATAATCACTCTAGGAAATAATTTTGCCGAAGAGTCCTGACATGTTTCGGAAACTTTTCTTTATAGTCTTTTCCTTCTTCAGGGGACGTGCAGCGTGTGTACTTTATGGTCTAAAGATGTATACAAATATCATGGTAAGTAATGTATAATATACATATAAACATAAGTTTAAGCAAAACATCCACACAGTGCGACATACTATTGGCTACCGCATTACATATCATTATGAAAACGTGGGTAGTCTCGATAGCACTGACCAGAGAGAATATATATATATATATATATATATATATATATATATATATATATATATATGTTACAAATACAATCATAACACTATCATAAAGGCCTAACAGGAAAATCTGGAGAAAGTAGAAACAATTAGAGAAAAAGGAGAGGTTGCATAATTGTATTGTATCTCTGTCTAATACTTACAATATATCTGTGATGCTGTGTATGCTTCCGGCTTGGGCCTCTCAGGTACCCCCACCACCTCAGCCCGTACATATGTTCCCATAGTCTCTTTATCTGTGGCAACAGTCCTGTAATTTTTCCCCACGCCCTTGAACCCTGGAACAGTCTTACCGAATCCTCCGGGTGATTTTTCACCCCTAGAGACATTGGAGTGGGGCACGGATGGGTTAAACAATTCCGCAGCAGCAGTATATCTCTCCACCAGATCCACCAGCTGACCCACTTCCTCAAAGTGGCAGGGAGCGCCCATAAATAATGGTCCATGACCACATGCTCCACAATCTTAGGGCCCGGCAAAGTCTCTGGCTGCAGCCATTTCTTGGTGACGTGTATCAAGTCAAACATTTGGGAGTGAGGTGGCTTGTCAGTACTGTATGACCACTGATGCACCCGTTGAGCCCGGACTGCAATGGTGATGCCCATGTGTGCAAGCATCTCGGCTTTCAGTGTCCCATAATCCTGGAAAGCATCTGGTTCCAGGTCATAATAGGCCTTTTGGGGTTCTCTGGTCAGAAAAGGCGCTAGCAGTCCTGCCCATTGCTCTTTTTTGCCATCTTTCTCGAACACTCAAACAGCGACTCTTTCAAAAGTTGTAAGTTACGCTTCCACATCATCTGCAGGTGTCATCTTCTGCAAGAAATAGCTGGCATGCACCATTTTCTGTTCCACCGGCAAAGGACTTGCAGACCCCCTTTTTAACTCCACCAGGGCCTATGCAAACTGGCGATTTGCCTCCTGCTGCCCTGCAGCGACCCCTGCGACTTGACGGTTGGTTTCCTGCTGCTGGCAATTGGTTTCCTGCTGGGTTGCAGTAGCCTGCAGCAGGGCTTTTAGCACATCCTCCATCTTTCGACTTGTTTAGGAAGATGCCCGCCGAAAATCCATCATCTGTGGTGGGGGTTAGCTCAAGGGGATCACCTTCCTGGGAAAAAAAGGCAGGCCAAATGGCAGGTTTTTTTTAAATCTGATTTGTAGCCAGTTTTACTTTAAAAGGTTGCATGAAAGGAAAGCAAACCAAACAAAATAAATCCAGGCCACCCAGGCTCTTACTAAACCTCTTCAGTTTCCCTAGCTGAGCGTTGAAGGGCTTCTCCCAGTCACCCACAAAACAAAGACAATGTAAACCTTTTGTTTCAGTCATAAAGCAAACTTCAGTTCAAGTTCTCTCAGGTTTGATGGATCCAGTCCCAGCTCAGAACAATCATCTGATCCAGACCTGCTTCCTTTATACCACCTGTTGATGGACACAAGTGGCCCGTAAAATCTGGTCCGGAACCCACCCTGCCAAGGTGGCTGGTAAAACCTGTACCGGATTCCACCTTAGTTTCCTGCAAGTGAACGCAGGCGAGGTGAAACATAACATCCATTGATCACTTCACCTTTCATAACGCCACAATGTGTATATATATGTATAAAAATATATACACACAGTGGGGAAAATTATCCCCTGCTGATTTTGTAAATTTGTCCACTTACAAAGGAATGAAGGGTCTATAATTTTTATCATAGGTGTATTTGAAATGATAGAGACAGAATATTGACCAAAAATCCAGAAAAAAAACACATGATACAAATGTTATAAACTGAGTTGCAGTTCAGTGAGTAAAATAAGTATTTGATCCCCAAGCAAAACATGACTTAGAGAAACTCTTGTTGGCAAGCACAGAGGTAAGTCATTTCTTGTAGTTGGTTACCAGGTTTGCACACCTCTCAGGAGGGATATTGGTCCACTCTTCTTTGCATATCTTTTCTGAATCCGTTCTTGGCTGCCTCCATACATTTTTTATACGATTAAGGTCTGGAGACTGGCTAGGCCACTCCATGACCTTAATGTGCTTCTTCTTGAGCCATTCCTTTGTTGCCTTGGCGGTATGTTTTGGATCATTGTCATACTGGAAGACCCATCCATGACCCATCTTCAGTATTCTGGGAAGAAGGTTCACATCCAAGATTTTACAATACATGGCTCCATCCGTTGGCTGCTCAATGTGGCAAAGCCGGCCTGTACCTTTAGCAGAGAAACAGCCCCAAAGCATAAGGTTTCCACCTCCGTGCTTGACTGTAGGGATGGTGTTCTTAGGGTCATAGTCAGCATTTTACTTCCTCCAAACACGGCAAGTCGAGTTAATGCCAAAGAGCTCAATTTTGGTCTCATCTGACCACAGCATTTTCTCCCAATCCTTCTCAGAATAATTTAGATGTTTATTGGCAAATTTCAGACGGGCCTGTAATGTGCCTTCTTGAGGAAGGGGACCTTGCAGGTGGTGCAGGATTTCAATCCATGGCGGTGTATTGGGTTACCAATGGTTTGTTTGGGGACTGCGGTCCCAACTGCTTTGAGATCAATCACAAGTTCCTCCCGTGTAGTTCTGGGCTGATCCCTCACTTTTCTCATGATCATCCTCACCCCATGAGGCGAAATCTTGCATGGAGCTCCAGACTGAGGGCAATTGATGGTTATTTTGTATTTCTTCCATTTGGGAATAATCGCTCAACAGTTGCCTCCTTCTCACCAAGCTTCTTGCTGATGATCTTGTAGCCCATTCCAGCCTTGTGCATGTCTACAGTCTTGTCCCTGGTGTCCTTTGACAGCTCTTTGGTCTTGTCCATGATGGTGAGGTTTGAATGGAAGAAAGAGATTCTGTGGACAGGGGTCTTTTATACAAATAACGAGTTGTCGTTAGGAGCTCCTTCTTACATTGACAGGACTAATCTGTGTACCACATGAGCACCTACTGTAGCCAGTCTGTGGGAGTCAGAATTATGGTTGGTTGGTAGGGGATGAAATACTTCTTTTACTCACTGAACTACAACTCAATTTATAACATTTGTATCATGCGTTTTCTCTGGATTTTTGGTTGTATTCCGTTTCATTTAAGATACACCTATGATCAAATTGTAGACCCTTCATTTTTCTGTAAGTGGAAAACTTACAAAATATGCAGTGGATCAAATAATTATTTTCCCCATTAAATATACAGTATATACAAAAACTAAAGGGGTTTGTGTGGTTCAAAATCTAAAAAGACTCCCAGAGGCCTAAGGGTTAATTTCATTGCCAGAGCTGTGTGTTTTACCTATTACAGCTTATTCCACAACCTTTATATGGCTCTTCTCACTTAATGTCAGTGCATTCACATTCTTGTCATAGGTAATTATACTTTTAACTAGTATTTGATACAGCTCTTACATTTTCTAAAAGTGATTATAAGCTTTAATTGAAAAAGAGGTGTGCCATTAAACTGTATCTAATCCAAAAAACTAAATTTAATTATATATATACACAGTATCTCACAAAAGTAAGTACCCCCCTCACATTTTTGTAAATATTTTATTCTATCTTTTCATGTGACAACACTGAAGAAATGACACTTTGCTACAATGTAAAGTAGTGAGTGTACAGCTTGTATAACAGTGTAAATTTGCTGTCCCCCCTGCCCCCCCTGCCCCAAAGCACTCACCCCCCCATGTTGAGGGCATGTAGGGCCTAGTGGGGGGGGGGGACCTCACACAATTTTTTTCAGTGATTTTTATCTATATTGCCGGGAGCCGGCAATACATTCCAGCCGAAAGCTATTTTAAATGACAATTTTTCCTTTAGAAATGTCATTTTGCGGCGGCACTGTTCTTTTTTTTTTTTTTCCATAAAGTTTATTATAGATATAATAGAAAGTTACAGTATGGTAGCACAGGATGTTTCATCCGGGAGAACTATAACAAGCATAACAGGAGTTTACAGAGTTGCAAAACAGTAATTGACACCGTAGGGGAATTACATATGCACATTGTATTTACATTCTTGTCATTAGGGTAAATGAGAATATAGTGGCAATACACATGGTCATAGCGGGGGTGTAACAAGGGTTATGTTGTATGCCTTGTCAGGTCTAT
Organism: Glandirana rugosa; assembly: GCA_018402905.1. Taxonomy (NCBI): domain Eukaryota; kingdom Metazoa; phylum Chordata; class Amphibia; order Anura; family Ranidae; genus Glandirana; species Glandirana rugosa. Next base: position 557,743 of record BLSH010017222.1, on the reverse strand, counting down.
CTGTCGAGGAGGGTGATGTGAGTGGGGGATGAAGTATCCATGATGGCTTAGGTATGGTCCGTTGATATGTGTTCACTTTGGCAAGGGGGGGGGAGGGGGAGGGAAAGGAGGGGGTAGAGGGGAGTCGGTTGGAATTGTGGGGAGGTGGGGGTTCAACTCCCATCGCTCGGGTTCAGGGGGGTATGTGGTGATTATGTCTGTCGAGGTTGGTCCTCTCTTATTGGCTCACCTTCCTTTCTTGGGGTGGGTAAATGTTCGGGATTAGGTAAATGTAGATCCTTATATTATTCACACTGTTCTTGTTTGAGAAGTGGAGGTTAGACTTTTAAGATTTAGAAAGTGTCTCAGCAGGTGGGGTGTTTGTGATGTCCTATCTGGTGGGTGTGTGGGTTGTGGAGTTCTGGCTGTAGCAGGGGGGTTACTGTTTAATGAGAGCTCATTAAGGTGTTGTATCTATCAGTTGTGCAAAAATAGTTCCAACAGGCCCAGGTGCGCGAGAATCTGTCTGGGCGATCTCTAGCGGCACTGTTCTAAACATCACACAGATGTGCCACTTTACAGACAGTCTAAGGGGACCCCCAGGCATGATAGTTAAAGGAATATTTCATTTTTAATTTTTCACCATTAAAATCACTGCTCCTGAAAAAACGATAATTTTTTTTGCATTAATACATGTCCCCTAGGGCAGGACCCTGTTCCCCATACATTTTTTATGGCAATGACTTGCATATAAGCCTTTAAAATGAGCACTTTTGATTTTTCATGTTTTGTCCCATAGACTTTAATAGGGTTCGCATAAATTTTTTGCCTGTTTGCAAGTTCTGGTTCGAACCGAACCAGGGGGTTGGGACCATCCCTAATAATGATGAAATCCATGATTATCATGGTCACTGGGACATGAGGTTGCTATTAAAGATGTAATACTGTCATCATAATGTGTATGAAGACGTGGAGAGTTGCTCAAGATCATTTACACTGTGAAAGTGCTTTTATACTTATTTATTGGTAATATGAACACAAGGATATTTATTTGGACACCATTAACTGCCCTACTGACACCCTCCGCTGCTCTACTTCACCATCCACTGCCCTACTGACACCATCCACTGCTCTACTGACACCGTCCTCTGCCCTACTGACACAGTCCACTGCCCTACTCACACCATCCCACCTACCACAGTCATCCCGTCACCTACCACACTCATCCCGTCACCTGACACAGTCATCCCGTCTCCTGCCACAGTCATCTCGTCACCTACCACAGTCATCCCGTCACCTGCCACAGTCATCCCGTCACCTACCACAGTCATCCCGTCACCTACCACACTCATCCCCCACTGCCCTACTGACACCATCCACTGCTCTACTGACACCGTCCTCTGCCCTACTGACACAGTCCACTGCTCTACTGACACCATCCACTGCCCTACTATCACCCTCCACTGCTTTACTGAGACCATCCACTGCCCTGCTGACACCCTCCTCTGCTCTACTGACACCGACCACTGCTCTATTGACAACGTCCTCTGCTCTACTGACACCATCCACTGCCCTACTGACACAATCCACTGCCCTACTGACACCGTCCCCTGCTTTACTGACACCATACACTGCCCTACCGACACCCTCCGCTGCTCTACTGACACCATCCACTGCTCTACTTACACCATCCTCTGCCCTACTGACACGTCCGCTGCTCTACCTACACCCTCTGCTGCTCTACTGACACCGTCCACTGCCCTACTGACACAGTCCTCTGCCCTACTGATACATCCACTGCTATACTGACACCATCCACTGCCCTACTAACACCCTCCGCTGCTCTACTGACACCCTCCACTGCCCTACTGACACCCCCATCTGCTCTGCTGACACCATCCACTGCCCTACTGACACAATCCACTGCCCTACTGACATCGTCCACTGCTCTACTGACTTTGTCCATTGCTCTACTGACACCAGCCTCTGCCCTACTGACACCGTCCACTGCCTTATTGACACCATCCACTGCCCTACTGACATCATCCACTGCTCTACTGACACCATCCACTACCCTACTGACACCGTCCACTGCCTACTGACATCATCCACTGCTCTACTGGCCTCGTCCACTGCTCTATTGACACCGTCCCCTGCCCTACTGACACCGTCCACTGCCCTACTGACTCCATCCACTGCTCTACTGACACAGTCCTCTGCCCTACTGATACATCCACTGCTCTACTGACTCCATCCACTGCCCTACTAACACCCTCCGCTGCTCTACTGACACCCCCATCTGCTCTACTGACACCATCCACTGCCCTACTGACACCATCCACTGCCCTACTGACACAATCCACTGCCCTACTGACACCATCCACTGCCCTACTGACACAATCCACTGCCCTACTGACACCGTCCACTGCCTACTGACATCGTCCACTGCTCTACTGACTGTGTCCATTGCTCTACTGACACCAGCCTCTGCCCTATTGACACCGTCCACTGGCCTATTGACACCGTCCACTGCCCTACTGACATCCTCCACTGCTCTACTGACACCATCCCCTACCCTACTGACACCGTCCACTGCCTACTGACATCGTCCACTGCTCTACTGACTTTGTCCACTGCTCTACTGACACCATCCTTTGGCCTACTGACACCGTCCACTGCCCTACTGACACCACCCACTGCCCTACTGACACCATCCACTGCCTACTGACACAGTCCACTGCCCTACTGACACCGTCCACTGCCTACTGACACCGTCCACTGCTCTACTGACATTGTCCACTGCCCTACTGACACCGTCCACTGCCCTACTGACACCATCCACTGCTCTACTGACACCGTCCCTGCCCTACTGACACTGTCCACTGCCTACTGACACCATCTACTGCCGTACTGGCACCGTCCACTGCCCTACTGACACCGTCCACTGCCCTACTGATGACCATCCACTGCCCTACTGACACCGTCCCCTGCCCTACTGACACTATGCACTGCCCTACTGACACCCTCCACTGCCCTACTGACACCGTCCACTGCTCTACTGACACTATCCTCTGCCCTAATGACACCATCTTATGCCCTACTGACACCATCATCTGCCCTACTGATGACCATCCACTGCCCTACTGACACCATCCACTGCTCTGCTGACACCGTCCACTGCTCTACTGACACCGTTCTCTGCTCTACTGACACCGTTCACTACCCTACTGACAACGTCCACTGCCTACTGACATCGTCCACTGCTCTACTGACTTCATCCACTGCTCTACTGACACTGTCCTCTGCCCTACTGACACCATCCACTGCCCTACTGACACCGTCCACTGCTCTACTGACACCATCCAATGCTCTTGACACTGTCCTTTGCTCTACTGACACCATCCACTGCCATAAGGACACCGTCCACTGCTCTACTGACACCATCCAATGCTCTACTGACACCATCCACTGCTCTACTGACACTGCCCACTGCCCTACTGACACCGTCCACTGCCTACTGACACAGTCCACTGCCCTACTGACACCGTCCACTGCCTACTGACACCATCCACTGCTCTATTAGCACCGTCAACTGCCCTACTGACACCATCCACTGCCCTACTGACACCATCCACTGCTCTACTGACACCGTCCCTGCCCTACTGACACTGTCCACTGCCTACTGACACCATCTACTGCTGTACTGGCACCATCCACTGCCCTACTGACACCGTCCACTGCCCTACTGACACCATCCACTGCTCTACTGACACCGTCCCTGCCCTACTGACACTGTCCACTGCCTACTGACACCATCTACTGCCGTACTGGCACCATCCACTGCCCTACTGACACCGTCCACTGCCCTACTGACACCATCCACTGCTCTACTGACACCACCCACTGCCCTACTGACACCATCCACTGCCTACTGACACAGTCCACTGCCCTACTGACACTGTCCACTGCCTACTGACACCATCCACTGCTCTACTGACACCGTCCACTGCCCTACTGACACCGTCCACTGCCCTACTGACACCGTCCACTGCCCTACTGACACCATCCACTGCTCTACTGACACCTTCCACTGCCCAACTCTGCCACAGTCATCCCG
>BLSH010017222.1:523372-544786 GCA_018402905.1 Glandirana rugosa | reverse complement strand
CAACTCAAAGCAGCGGTATGTGAAATCTCTAATTTCTGCTATCTGTCCTCAGAGCAACAGCACAGACAGCAGTAGTAAAGTAATCTATCTCAGGATGCAGGATCAGGTCTTAAAATGGCTAAAATCTGTCCCTCACGCCGTCAGCTACCTTTCCCTACACTAACCCAAGGAGCATGTGACTGCAGCACTGTGACTCCAGCTTATAAAGAGGCTGGGTCACATGATGCACCGGCCAATCACAGCCATGCCATTAGTAGGCATGGCTGTGATGGCTTCTAAGGGCAAACCAGTGAAACGCTTGTTGATTGGCTGCCCTGCAGCTTCTCAACACGTGGAGTAAAATAGCAGAACCCCGGACCGAACCCGAACGATTTTTGAAATGTCCGGGTCCGGGTCCGTGCCACGGACACCCTAAAGTTCGGTACGGACCCGAACGTTACAGTCCGGGTTCGCTCAACACTAATTAAGAGGCTTGAATAAGCTACACAATGTCCTGAACATCACAGAACACGTCCGGTTGTGGCTAACTACTAGCAGACATAATTGCTGCATACACAGCGCACACAGCTAAGTAAATTATTTTAATGGAAGCTGCAGATTTAAATTAATTGAAGATGACTTTTGAAATGACATTAACACGCTAAAGCTTAAAAGCGATTTTTTTAGCGATTGGGCTTACATCTTCATTAATTTTGCTCCAAAATGGCTTTATACTTTTTTTTCATCACCAAAAGGGACAACTACAGGATGGCTGTGCCCAGCGTGTGGGCTCCGGAGATGAAATAGACGTGGAAGAAAACAGCACTCTTACATTAAATCGCAGTTGTGTGAAGACAAGGGATATGAGTCAGCCGTGCGAAGTCACTTATTCTGTAGAGCGCGAGAACAATGTTTACCTCCTGACTCTATGGTCAGGAGATGTTTATCAGGCATGCCATGTCACAAAAACGATGGGGCTCAATGTAACATAGTGACATCCTGTGTGCAGGTATGCCAGTATTGAGGGCTCGTTTACACTGGCGTTGCTTTTCAGGGTGCATTGGAGGTAATATGTCGCCTTCTCATTACCTATTTTATTGCTTAAATAAAAGCACCACTGTGCCACAACTGCATGCATTGCGGGCCCCATTGTGTTGTAGTCTGCGGGCAGTACTGTACTGGGGATAGTGAAGGGGTGAGAGTCAGGCACCAAAGCATCTTGGATATAAAAGAACCATTTTATTTCTAAAAGGAATCAATTCCTTATAAAATATTGATGCATTTCAGCCTCTTGTGAAGGCCTTAGTCATAAAGTTTATGACTAAGACCTCCATAAGAGCCTGAAATGTGTCAATTTTTTACAAGGCGTTGATTCCTTTTTATGTCTTGTTGGAGAAATAAAATGATTCTTTTATATTCAAGATGCTTTGTTGCCAGACTCTCACTCCTTCACCGAATTAATATACGGAAAGGACCATGTGAGTCGGGGCACAGGTGTCTGGATCTCATCATATTCATATGAGACTTTGTGGTAGTAGTGCCTTTACCTTTTGTTTGGATGCTGTGTGGGGGGATAACTTTCTCCACTCCACAATGCATGTGCAGCTTAAAGGGAAGCAGTTGGGGAGGGGGAGCAGTAAAATACAGGTCAGCTGCATGTTTTTACTAACCCTTGAACCATGCATGTAAGCAAGACCCTCAGGGGGATAGACATAGGTTGACACTTGTTCATATTTAAATGGCACACATATGTACCTGGGTACATCCCTGGAGTTTTCCAGGCAATCTACAGTTCGTGAGCACTCTGGGGGCCGGCTGTCTCTTCCTGGTTCCTGAAGCTGGCCCCCTGATTAGGTGTCATCAGTAGGCTGGCTGCAAGTACCAAGAAGAGACAGCCGGTGTCCTGATGAAGTAAGAGGGGAAGATGACGGTGTAGGACTGGTGAGCGGCAGTAAAACAGGGAGGGGGGACTACAGAACACCATTGGATTTGCTGGGTATGCAAGTATAATAATAAAGGACAATCCAATTAAAAAAAAAAAAAGAGGGTTTTAGGGGACAAAATAAGAAGGAGGGGTAAAGTTTCTTTTTTTGATATATATATATATATATATATACAGTATCTCACAAAAGTGAGTACACCTCTCACATTTTTGTAAATATTTTATTCTCTCTTTTCATGTGACAACACTGAAGAAATGACACTTTGCTACAATGTAAAGTAGTGAGTGTACAGCTTGTATAACAGTGTAAATTTGCTGTCCCCTCAAAATAAGTTAACACACAGCCATTAATTTCTAAACCGCTGGCAACAAAAGTGAGTACATCCCTAAGTGAAAATGTTCAAATTGGGCCCAATTAGCCATTTTCCCTCCCCGGTGTCATGTGACTCTTTAGTCTTAGAAGGTCTCAGGTGTGAATGGGGAGCAGGTGTGTTAAATTTGCTGTTATTGCTCTCACTCTCTCATACTGGTCACTGGAAGTTCAATGTGGCAACTCATGACAAAGAACTCTCCGAGAATCTGAAAAAAATAATTGTTGCTCTACATAAAGAGGGCCAAGGCTATAAGAAGATTGTCAAGACCCTGGAACTGAGCTGCAGCATGGTGGCCAAGACCATACAGTGGATGAACAGGACAGGTTCCACTTAGAACAGGCCTCGCCATGGTCGACCAAAGAAGTTGAGTGCACGTGCTTAGCGTCATATCCAGAGGTTGTCTTTGGGAAATAGACGCGTGAGTGCTTCCAGCATTGCTGCAGAGGTTGAAGGGGTGGGGGTCAGCAGGTCAGTGCTCTGACCATACGCCACACACTGCATCAAATTGGTCTGCATGGCTTACGTCCCAGAAGGAAGCCTCTTCTAAAGGCGATGCAAGGGAAAGCCTGCAAACAGCAAACTAAAGACATGGATTACTGAAACATGTTCTATGGTCTGATGAGACAAAGATAAACTTATGTCAAGTGTGTGGCGGCAACCAGGTGAGGTGTCTTGCCAAGTGTGTCTTGCCTACAGTCAAGCATGGTGGTGGGAGTGTCATGGTCTGGGGCTGCATGAGTGCTGCCAGCACTGGGGAGCTACAGTTCATTGAGGGAACCATGATTACCAACATGTACTGTGACATACTGAAGCAAAGCATGATCCCCCCCCTTCGGAGACTGGGCTGCAGGGCAGTATTCCAACATGATAACGACCCCAAATACACCTCCAAGACAACCACTGCCTTGCTAAAGAAGCTAAGGGTAAAGGTGATGGACTGGCCAAGCAGGTCTTCAGACCTAAATGCTATTGAGCGTCTGTGGGGCATCCTGAAACGGAAGGTGGAGGAGCACAAGGTCTCTAACATCCACCACCTCCGTAATGTTGTCATAGAGGAGTGGAAAAGAACTCCTGTGGCAACCTGTGAAGCTCCGGTGAACTTCATGCCTAAGAGGGTTAAGGCAGTGCTGGCAAAAAATGGTGGACACACAAAATATTGACACTTTGGACCCAATTTGGACATTTGCACTTACTTTGGACATTTGTACTCACTTTTGTTGCCAGCGTTTTAGACATTAATGGCTGTGTGTTGAGTTATTTTTGAGGGGACAGCAAATTTACACTGTTATACAAGCTGTACACTCACTACTTTACATTGTAGCAAAGTGTAATTTCTTCAGTGTTGTCACATGAAAAGATATGATAAAATATTTACAAAAATGAGAGGGGTGTACTCACTTTTGTGAGATACTGTATGCATACAGTTTGTATAGAAAATAATCAACCCCCCTTAAAATAATCCCATTTTGTTGTTTTGCAGCCTGAAATGAAAACAGACACAGTATTTGTTTTATCCAGCTGCATTTGCAACTTGGACCCTGGGACCCTGTATACTGCTACCTGGGGCTCTGTATACTGCTACCTGGGGCTCTGTATACTGCTACCTGGGACCCTGTATACTGCTAACTGGGGCTCTGTATACTGCTACCTGGGGCTCTGTATACTACTGTCTGGGGCTCTGTATACTGCTACCTGGGGCTCTGTATACCCTATCTGGGACCCTGCATACTGCTATCTGGGGCTCTGTATACTGCTACCTGGGACCCTGTATACTGCTACCTGGGGCTCTGTATACTGCTACCTGGGGCTCTGTATACTGCTGTCTGGATCTCTGTATACTGCTACCTGGGGCTCTGTATACCCTATCTGGGACCCTGTATACTGCTATCTGGGGCTCTGTATAATGCTACCTGGGACCCTGTATACTGCTACCTGGGGCTCTGTATACTGCTACCTGGGGCTCTGTATACCCTAGCTGGGACCCTGTATACTGCTATCTGGGATCCTGTATACTGCTATCTGGGGCTCTGTATACTGATATATGGTGATCCTGTATACTGCTATATGGTCATTCTTTATACTGATATATGGTGACTCTGTATACTGCTATCTGGGGCTCTGTATACCCTATCTGAGACCCTGTATACTGCTATCTAGGGCTCTGTATACTGATATATGGTGACCCTGTATACTGCTATATGGTGATTCTGTATACTGATGTATGGTGACCTTGTATACTGCTATCTGGGGCTCTGTATACTGTGATATGGTGAATCTGTATACTGCTATCTGGTGACTCTGTATACTCCTATCTGGTGATGCTGTATACCACTATCTGGTGATGTTGTATACCCTATCTGGTGATGCTGGGCTGTATACTCCTGACACAAGGGGTGGGGACTATAAGGGGTGGGGCTTATGAGAAGTTGGAGGGGTCAAAAAGGAAGGGCGGGGTCTGGCACCCCCCCATCCTAAAATGTCACCAGCTGCCACTGTCACAGTACATGTTGGAATTCATGGTTCCCTCAATGAACTGTAGCACCCCAGTACCGGCAGCACTCATGCAGCCCCAGACCATGACACTCCCACCACCATGCTTGACTGTAGGCAAGACACACTTGTCTTTGTACTCCTCACTTGGTTGCCCCACACACGCTTAACACCATGTGAACCAAATAAGTTTATCTTGGTCTCATCAGACCACAGGACATGGTTCCAGTAATCCGTGTCCTTAGTCTGCTTGTCGTCAGCAAACTGTTTGCCGGCTTTCTTGTGCAACATCTTTAGAAGAGGCTTCCTTCTGGGACGACAGCCATGCAGACCAATTTGATGCAGTGTGCAGCGTATGGTCTGAGCACTGGCAGGCTGACCCCCCACCCCTTCAACCCTGCAGCAATACATTCATATGTCTATTTCCCAAAGACAATCTCTGGATATAACGCTGAGCACTGCACTCAACCTCTTTGGTCGACCATGGTGAGGCCTGTTCTGAGTGGAACCTGTCCTGTTAAACTGCTGTATGGTCTTGGCCACTGTGCTGCAGCTCAGTTTCAGGGTCTTGGCAATCTTCTTATAGCCTAGGCCATCTTTATGTAGAGCAACAATTCTTTTTTTCAGATGCTCAGAGAGTTATTTGCCTTGAGGTGCCATGTTGAACTTCCAGTGACCAGTATGAGAGAGTGAGAGCGATAACACCAAATTTAACACACCTGCTCCCCATTCACACCTGAGACCTTGTAACACTAACGAGTCACATGACACCGGGGAGGGAAAATGCCTAATTGGCCCAATTTGGACTTTTTCACTTAGGGGTGTACTCACTTTTGTTGCCAGCAGTTTAGACATTAATGGCTGTGTGTTGAGTTATTTTGAGGGGACAGCAAATTTACACTGTTATACAAGCTGTACACTCTTCACATCATTTCTTCAGTGTTGTCACATGAAAAGATAGAATAAAATATTATTCTATCTATAAGTGAGGGGTGTACTCACTTTTGTGAGATACTGTATATATAATTTTTGTATTGTCTTGATATATATACTTGGCACTGAATAAGGGAAGAGTTTTGGTCCCCTGAAACGTGTTGGATACATCTACAGATCACGCGCATATGTTTTAAGTGAAATCTTTAGTGTTAGCTGTACATCATGCACTGTGACATCATTCCCCCATTCACGTGACAATGCTGGGGCCTAGTGATTGGCTGCTAGACCTGAGTGCTATTACATGGGAGGAGGTTACATGCTCCTCGTTCCTAAAACCACTGAGCAAAGTCACTCACTATGACGGAAGAGCAGTGAGGGAGTGCTGGAAAGATGCGGGGGGCTTTTACAAAGACACTGCTTTTTTTCCTGCCCTTTTAAAAGTGCAGTGGGCTAAAAATATAGCTAAAGCCCATTGCACTCTTAAAATGGCAGGGGTGGCATCAAGACCTACGTGCCGAGTTACGTCCCAGATGCACTTTCTCAAAGATAGCAGGTGAGGACATACTGTACCTAAAGAGCACCATGGTGTCTTAAATTGATCCACAGGGAAATCAGTGTTTGATGGCATGAAATTAAGTTTATTGGCACAAGCCATATGAATTGATGGCTGTTTTTTGAAGGACTTTATATATTTATTTGGACTCTTTGTGATAAGGGGTATTTTTTTTTATTCACATTGGTTGCAGAAATTATATATTTTTTTATTAGCAATTTATTTATTTTTTCACTATATGATTTTTTTTTATGTTCTTTATTTTTTTTTGTCTGACATGATTCACAAAAAAAAAATAAAAAATTCACTTGCACATGGTAAACGTTTGAGATGCAGGAGGTATACTGTTTGATGAAGAGGAGGAGCTCTGCACTGTTATTTTGAATAGGCTTTAACTGGCTCCTGAGTGTTATAGAAGCTCCTCTTATCTATCATGGACCTGTACGTGTGATAAAAATCAACTGCTCACATTGAAATATAAATGAGCAGAAAGAGATGGCAAACACGGGATTTTAGAGGTACTCAATAAACTATCATTAATAATGAAAAGTACAAATTTTATTTACCATCAAAATACTAAAAAAAGTCTCATAAAATTGTGAGACTATGCACATGCAATACTATACTGTCATAAAAACATAAAAATTATCTCATGAATGAAGTCATGTCTCAAATTTCACTCAAATAGAATCACAATTACACAACGTGGATCCCCAACTGCTCACATTTATTTTACATTTTCACAGAAAAAAAAAAGTAATAGAAAAAAAAATGTAAAGCGCAAGCGAGAATAAAATACAAATGCAAAAAAGAAAAGGTAAAAAAAACAAAGGCAAAAAACATGCAATAAAATAAAAATAAACTTCTATAAACATAAAACAAAACAAAAAAAAAAACATCTAAATAAAATAAAAAAGATGATTTTGCAGAAAAAAAACAGATTTGGCAAAGCACCAACAGCAAAATCTGTAAAAAATAATTTCACTGAAATCACTCCGATCGTCTGTACTGCCAGTTTCTTATTACCTCATTTTGACTAAAGTGGAATCAGCTAAACTCATTTTGCAGCAACTTTCTGTCTGTGTTTTTCCGATGAATTATTCTTTTTAAAATCTGTATTCTATTGAAGAGTTTACAAAGTTGCACACATACAACATAAAAGATGTTATCGAGGCAACATAGAGATGGCATTGGATACCGAAATTCAAACATTCATGAAAATTCTGACAGTTATTTAAGCCATCATCATTGTGGCGTAACCCAGTATTTCAGCCGAGGGAAGCAGAAATGAGATGTCAAGGTGACATTTTTTGTGTGTCAAATGCATTTAGCCATTTTCAGCTTTTTTTTTTTTCTTTTCAATAATCTTCACCTTTTTCACCTTTTGTTACGCTTCAGCTCAACCATGTAATTTTCCATGTCAGCTTAAATTTAGCAGTAAGAAGAAAAGCAATTATTTTACAGCTTTTCATAAATAAACAGATACCATTCATGTGGCAAAACACTGTGTTTTGGAGCCTTGATCACTTTTGGTGTGGCACATGCATTTCACCGCATAGGAGCTGGGAACCGGGAGCTGAGAACACATTTGGATCCATCCAAATCTGTACTAAATTTTAATTCCATTTTCACCTTTTTTTTTTATTTTTTGTTACATCCCAGGGCTTCTGATCTCCTGTAGCCTCTTTGTAACTGCTTCATGTCTTCATGCACTCCATTGATGGCTGTCTGGCATTTGTCAGGGCAGGTTTTCTGATGGTGACAACAGTGGACTGTGCCTACACAATGGATGGTAAAATGGCCATTGTGTTTCATCTCAAGTAGGTGTGACAGGGAGACAACACAGTCCAGAAATCTTGGACTCTCAGATAAGAAACCAGTGACACCATTATCTTGTTAATTATCTTTAAGGGGGCATTATAGACACTGACCACCTATGTAAGGAGAATTTTTGCCACTGAGCACCAGTGTAAGGAGCATTCTTTCCACTGACCACCAATGTAAGGAGAATTAGAGACACTGACCACCAATGTAAGAAGCATTGTTCCCACTGGCCACCAATCTAAAGAAAATTATAAACAATGGCCCCCATTTTTCTCACCAACCACCAATGTAAGGAACATTCTTCCCATTGACCACCAATATAAGCAGAATTCTTCCTACTGACCACCAATATAAGCAGAATTCTTCCCACTGACCACCAGTGTAATCAGAATTCTTCCCACTGACCGCCAATGTAAGGGGAATTCTTTCCATTGACCATGAATGTAAGGGGCATTCATTCCATTGACCTCCAATGTAAGGGGCATTCTTTCCATTGACCACCAATGTAAGGAGCATTCTTCCCACTGTCCACCAATGTAAGAGGCATTCCCCCCACTGTCCACCAATGTAAGCAGCATTCTTCCCACTGACCAATGTAAGGTGTATTCTTCCCACTGGACACCAATGTAATGGGAATTCTTTCCATTGACCACCAATGTAAGGGGAATTCTTTCCACTGACCACCAATGTAAGGGGGGCATTTTTTCCATTGAACACCAATGTTGGGGGCATTCTTTCCATTGTCCACGAATGTAAGGAGCATTCTTCCCACTGATCACTAATGTAAGGGACATTCTTCCCACTGACCACCAATGTAAGGAGCATTCTTCCCACTGACCACCAATGAATGGAACATCGTTCCCACTGACCAACAATGAAAGGAGCATTCTTCCCACTGACCATCAATGAAAGGAGCATTCTTTCCACTGACCATCAATGTAAGGAGCATTCTTTCCATTGATCATCAATGTAAGGAGCATTCTCCTCACTGACCCCCAATGTAAGGAGCATTCTTCCCACTGACCACCAATGTAAGGAGCATTCTTCCCACTGACCACCAATGTAAAGAGCATTCTTCCCACTGACCATCAATGTAAGGAGCATTCTTCCCACTGACCACCAATGTAAGGAGCATTCTTCTCACTGACCACCAACCACCAATGTAAGGCACATTCTTGCAATATAAGGAGCATTTTTCTGACTAACCACCAGGGTAATGGGGTCCTTCTCCCACTGACCACCAATCTAAGGGAGCCTGTCTCCACTGACCATCTAATGTGCGTAAGGGAGCATTTAATTAACCACCAATATCAGGGGACATGTCTCAACTGACCATCAACATAAGCAAGTGATTTTCCACTGACCACCAAATTGAGGGAGCACTACAAATTTCACTGTCTGCATTCCTTTTTTGGCCATGATTATTACTATTTTCCTTTCATTATTATTACTAAAAAAATATTTTAGGGTATAAAGAATCCTTGGGTGTCAAAGTACATACATTCTTTAATCTTTAATTTACTCTTTTATCTCATTGTACTGTTCCTGCAAATATGCCATGATCTATAGATGCCGTAATTATAGTTAGGGATTCAAAGAGACCTGAACGTTTTTTTTCGAGGGTTCCTCCACGTTAAAGTGACTGAGAAAGGCTGGTCTAGATGAAAGGCCGGATGTGCTCCTTGCGTGCATTTCAAGGTTTCAGTAGCAGATCTGTAATCCCATAGAAAGTATTAGTGATTAATCTCCTCCATAAACTTAAAAGGAAGAAGAAGATTAATCGCTCATTAACGGCCCATTCATGAACAATGATTTTTGATGTAAACTCAACTGCAAAATAAGTCTCAGGAGACTAATCTTCCCACAAGCTCTCATTAGTCTTTGAAACCGGACTTGTCTTCACAGCTAGAAATTACAGGTAAAACGTTCCTGTCCGAGTAAACTAAATACAAATAACAGAACTGGTAGTATCATGGCTTTTCATGGCCTGCATCACCTACCTTCCATCCATTCCATCATTGCGGTCTCTTTGGCATTTAACACTTCTGGGAATGTCTTCCATTTTACACTCAAGTACAAAAAGTGCAACATATTGCAGCTTACCAGTCCTTAGATGTGGTAGTTGAATTCCTTTTCTTATCTCTTTTTTGGGTCTGGGTGATCCTAACAGTGGGAATGAGGTTGGATTCAGCTCCCGGATTGGCCAAGCCCAGAAGGCAGCTGTAAGCATCAGAAAGATGAACTGTGGGTGAGGGATTCCCATGGCATCATTGAGGGGCAAGGAATTGGCCCAGGGTGTGGCCAAGCCCGGAATAGAGCTGTGGGTGGAGGATTGCCTTGACATCATTGACCTAACATGGCCATATTCGGCCAATGATGTTGTGATTATCCCCCCACCTTTATGTACTTGAAGCTGCAGAGCAAGGAATCAGCTCAGTGTGCCGTCAAACCCGGAAGAGAGATGTGGGCAGGGGATTCCCTTGACATTATTAACCTACCATGGCCATATTAGGTCAATTATGTCATAAGCATCCCCACGCCTTTGTGCATGTGAAGCTGTGGGGCAGGGAATCCTCCACCCGCAGCTCACTGGGCCGGCGCTGATCGCTGCCTTCTGGGTTTTGCCAGACCCTGAGCCAATTCCCTGCACCGCAGCTTCACATACATAATGATGGGGGGGGTTGCTCATGACATCATTGGCCTAATATGACTATGTTAAGCTAATGATGACAAGGGAATACCCCACCCACAGCTCATTGGCCTGGCACTGAGCGCTGCTTTCTGGGTTTGACTGAACCCTGAGCCTATTTCCCGCACTGCAGCTTCACGTAAATAAAGGGGTGGGGATGCTCATGACATAATTGACCTTATATGGCCATGTTAGGTCAATGACGTCAAGGGAATCCCCCGCCTTCAGCTCACTGCCCCAGCACAAACTGCTGCCTTCCAGGTTTGGCCAAACCCTGAGCTGATTCCCTGCCCTGCAGCTTCATGTATATAAAGCGGCAGGGATGCTCATGACCTCATTGGCCTAATATGGCCATGTTAGATTATTGATGTCAAGGAATCCCCCACCTGCAGCCCATTAGTCCAGCACTGACCACTGCCTTCCAGAATTGGCCGAATCCTAAGCCAATTCCCTGCTGTTTGGCCAAACCCAGGCTCATCCCTACCTGCCAGCAACACGCTTCCTGTGTTAGGGTGACAACACTCACTGCACTGTGGAAGCAATTTTTTCATCCTAGGACAGCAAGTGTGTTAGGACTACACAACACCACCTAGGGCAGTGAATATATTTTGGCAAGGTGTGCTGGAGTGTCTATTGATGCTGGTTGCTGGGGGGTATACAATATTGTCGCTGGTGGGGATCTATTTTTTGTAGGGGTCTATTGTTGTTGGCTGGGATGTCTTATGTTGCTAGGGGGTCAATTGTTTCTGGGAGGGATCTACTGTTGAGGGAGAGGTCTATTGTTGCTGGCTGCTGGAGGGTCTATTGATGCTGGCTGCTGGGAGGTCTGTTGAGCTGCTGAGGGTGTATTGTTGCTGGGGTGGTATATTGTTGTGGGGAGTCAATTGTTGCTGGGGGGAGGTCTGTTGTTGTGTGGGGGATCTGTTGTTGCTGTGGTGGGGTCATTTGTTCCTGGGGGGAGTCTATTGTTGCTGAGGTGGGGGTCTATCAAATTCCATACAAATTACAGCACAGAATTATACTTAGTTCTGTGTTCTCTAAAACAGGCAGTGCTGGGGGGTGGGTAGGGGGTGGAGCCAAGAGATGGTCCTCAGAGGTGGGTAGGGGGCGGAAACAAGGGGTGGCTTAGAAGGCGGGAGTTCCTGTACCTATTCTCTAAGAAAAAAAAGCCCTGGCACCACCTATCCTCTTCTCATCTCTGTAGTTCATAAAGATACCAAGGAACAGTGTAATTGTTAAGTGTCCAGCATAGGCAGAGAGCAAAGGAAGTTAATGCATAAGCTCATAACATTTCTGGAAGTAGCAACAGATATATTTTTGCACTTATCGAACAAATATAAAAAATCTTTACAATGTTTTATTTAACAAACCAAAAGGAAGTAAATAAGATTCATTCTTACCATTTCCATACAATTTAATCTACTTTGCAGCTTGCGTGCTCCTGCTAAATTTAGTCCGGGTAGCCAGGCTCCAATGACCTTTGGTCCTGAAGAACCTTGTATCTCTTCCATTTATTTTCTCTACAGGTTTGCTTTACCTTTTCTGATTTGAGTATATGCAATTTTCCATCTCTCTCTCTCCACGCCTACACATGCCAGGTTGGCTTTTTTCCTCCATTAGCTGCGATAAACTCCACATTTTATCTCTGATTACTGATCACCCAGGTACGTTCTGCTTGCAGTTTGCAGAAGAGGTTCTGAGGTTACCATAAGCTCGGTGAAATTATTGAAAGATTGCCTTAATCGAGGCGCTAATGGGATATTGACTGTGAAATGGACTGGAAGAAGATCAGATGGCGTTTCGCTATCTCTGAACAGGAACACGGCATCAACGGTGACCTGACATCGATTTTCTGGCTGAACACCTGTTCATTGATTGCAATAAGGAATTCAAACACACCAACACAGATTACATCGCATGTGGAAGCCAAGTGGAAAAGGGCGCCATTGCTGAGCGATATATCGCACGCTGTTGTTCAGCATTCTGACACATTGTTACTCTGTCAAGTCTGATACCATTCTCTTGTTTTTTAAAAAAATACAATATAATAATAAAATCTAAGAGAAAAGGGTACATTAGGGTTTCTCAACCGGGGTTTCATGGAAGCCTAGGGTTCCTTCAGAGGTTGCTAGGGGTTCCTTGAGCAATGAGCAATTTCTGCCTCTCAGAGAAGTTCCCACTGACATCAACAATTTTTTTTAGCTATAAGGGACAGGGGCGTAACAATAGGGGTTGCAGGGGTTGCAATTGCAACCGGGCCCCATGGTCCAGGGGGCCCATGTGCCTCCATTGTACACATGAATAGGAGGGATGGTGGTGGTGGAATTTGGAGGAACCAATCTCCTCCATTTTCCTCTATCCAGTTTACTTGTCTTCTGCTGTTCCCAGGGTCCCCGTGTGCTTCCCTGCCCCCCCCCCCCCCACAGAGCTGCTGTCTTCCCCCCCTCCTCTCTCCTGCCAGCTGCTGTAGAAGATGTGTCATGATGGAGAGATGGGAACGGGTCAGTAAATTTGTCATTTACCGGCTCCTTCCTTTTCTGAATGGACAGAGTCAGTGATTGGTACCAATTGGTTCATTCATAACTGAAGCATAGTAAACTGTTTTTACTATACTTCCGTTTCTGAATGAATGGGAGGCTCGGTGCACAGTCCATTCATTCTGTGCAGCTGAGGCTACACAGATGGAAATAGAGGGCTGAGGTTTGTTTAGACCCCTGATATCTCATCAAAGCCCCCCAACAGAGCTCCTAAAAAATTGTAAAAGAAATAAAATGAAATGGTAAAAAATAATAAAATTTAAATAAAAATGAATAACTACTGACACCAGTGAGTGAACTATCAGGATTACGAAGGTTGCAATTGTGACCAGGCCCTGGCATTTCACCACCATGGGAAGGCCCGAAGATAGCAGAAAGGGGGCCCCGCTGCAGTACTGTAATAATGGGACCCGTGAATGGAGTAAAGGGCCCCAGGATCAGTGAGAAGAGGGAAGGGCCCAGGGCAGAGGTCGGGGGGCCCTTCATAATTTCTTGCACCAGGGCCCTGAAGGTTCTAGTTACGCCTCTGATAAGGGGGTAATTCTTCCCACTGACCACAAATGTAAGGAGCATTCTTCCCACTGACCATCACACTAAGGCAGGGGTCTCCAAACCTTACAAACAAAGGGCCAGTTATCTTCCCTTCAAACTTTAGGGGGGGGGGGGACTGTGGCCAGTGGGAGTAGACAATGCCCTGGCATCAGTGGGAGTATACAATGCCATAGGCTTGGTGGTCAGTGGGAGTAAACCAAATTGCATCATTGGTGTCAGTGGGAGGAATAGTGCCCAATGATTGGTGTCAGTGGGAGAATTAGTTCCTCCTCACTGGTGTCAGTAGGAGGAATATTGCCCCATAATTGGTGTCAGTAGGAATAGTGCCCCATAATTTGGTGTCAGTGGGAAAATTAGTTCCCCCGTCTCTGGTGTCAGTGAGAGGAATAGTACCCCTATTGTTGGTGTTAGTGGAAGGAATAGTGCCTCGTGTCAGTGGAAGGAATAGTGCTCCAAGGGCCGAATGAAAGCAACCAAAGACCCACATTCAGCCCACGGACCACAGTTTGGAGACCCCTGCACTAAGGTATTATGAGTTGTAGATATGATAATTCTTAGCAGGGGTTCCCTGAGACTGGAAAGTTATTTAAAGGGTTCCTCTGTGCTGAAGAGGTTGAGAAAGGTTGGGGTACACCTTGGTTAGCACAACCTCCATCACTGAACTGTGCACATAGCAAACCTACAAAAAAAAACATAAAAAAGTAGTAAAAAAAAAAAAAAGCTAGGGTTAGGTGTAAGTAAGGTATAAATGAGAATCAATTAGAATTAATATCAATGAGTTTAATTAAATAAATTAATATTTTTTAATAAATGAATATAAAAAAAAATTAATATTTAACACATTACATTAATAGTATCAATAAATGTAATAAGTATATAAAAACATTAAATTAATAATCTTGATAAATGTAATTAATAATTAATATGTTAAATTAATAATCTATATAGAGTAAATTAATCATTAATATATTCAACTATTATTCTCAATAAATTTAATAAATATACACTACATTAATTTATTAATCTTAATACATTAAATTAATAATCCTAAAAAATGAAAATAATAATCATTATATTAAAATAATAATCTTAATACATTACACGAATAAAGAATTAAAAGTGTACATATGTGGGGCATGTGCCCTGGCTGTCTAATGCTAGCAATGCCTCTACCAGTGTATACGTTCCTTGGCACGACTAAAGGCAATTAGACACATTTTGGCATTTTTGTCCTTGACTGGGTATGTGTATCAGACAGGTGCACTTTGAGCAGCAAAGGTGGCTGCAGAAATGTTATTTACTTGTGCTGGGAGCAAAAGTGGAGGAGCCAAGTTACACTGCATAGATTAGAACATACAAAGAAAATTTGGCATCCTGGGACCACAGACAGCCAACTACTGTTGAGACAAGGAGCACATGTAATAAGCAGGTACAGTATGTAATGTACAGCAGTTTATGTGTATCAATCAGGACTATGTGGCATACAACATAACAACGTGCAGTGGTCAGGAGTATGTAATATACCATCCCTGCTGCATTACCCTCTATTTTGCCCCTTACACCTCCATCCAGCGCTTTAAATTACCTCTTTTATTTGAGACCACACTCTTCTCCTCCAGATTTTGTTGCCAGTTATTGGAATGAATGGCTCTGCACTTGCTTCAGAGTCCCAAAGCAAATAGAGTGCAATGCACTTTTATAAACCACATCGAGCAGTGCTATGCCGGTAGGATGGTCTTACCACTGCTTTACAAATGGGGCCATGAGTGCCGCTGAACTTACCCCTACCACTGCCTTTACAACCTTTGTTAAGTCGCAGTACCCTTTGAAAGTATTCAAAATCCTGAGGCCTCTCTCCGTCTAAGATGTAAAAAAAAAAACAAACGTTTCTTATCAATAGAAAAACTGAGCCTGGGACGATGCACACAACTTTGATGAAATGGTAAATTCTTCCACAACCTTCCCCAACAGTATAAATCAGTTTTATATTTGCACAATAAAAGAATGGGGTTACAAAACATGTATTGAAATTCTGAAAGGTATATCCAAACCCCTTTTTTTATAATAAATGTGGTGGTCATTGGACTGGCCTTGGCTCATTACTTCCTTCCTCTTCTTTTCTTTTTGCTTCTTTTCCCTCTGGTGACATAACGGTACCCTATAGTATGTTGTGGATTGCGATTTATGGTTATCACCCGGCCAATCCTGTGTACCTGGTCCGGGATGGGAGGGTACCTTGATTCAATTTATAAGAGTTCTACTCGTAGGCTTGGAAGAACAAGAGGGTTACCCCCAGAAAAAGGGACTTCAAAGGCAACTGGAAATCATGATACTAAAATGGATAAAAACAAGTTTATTACACCATGTAAAAGACCTACAAAGATAACAATGTTGCTAAAAATGTATAAAAAAAAATTTGGTGTGGATATGTGTCCTCTTCATCCCACATCCCACCCCTTTGGGATGAAGAGGACACATATCCACACCAAATATTTGTTTATACATTGTGAACTCGGCCGTTATTACCCATTTTTAGCAATATTGTTATCTTTGTACGTCTTTTACATGGTGTAAACTTGTTGTTTTTATCCATTTTAGTATCATATGATTTTCAGTTGCCTTTTCTGGGGGTAGTCTTCTTGTTTTTCTAAGTGTTCTCAGGATGTTGGCAACAATTGAGAGGTTTTCTCCGGTAGATTTACAAATTGCTTGTAGGCTTGGAACATGCTCATTATGTTCTGATATTTACTATTGACTTGTTTTCTGACTTGATCTGACTTGATCTGTGGAAACGTGTGCTTTTTATTACCCATGCCTTATCTGTATGTTGACTTTGGTTATTCCCTCTGCCTGCGTTGTGGGACTACCACGTATATTTCTTATTTACAGAATTACCGATTTTTTTGTTATAGTTGTAAGAAAAACTCTAACAAAAATATTGAGACAGAAATGCTGAAAGTTTCTGGGTGGGGTTGGGTTTCACTTTAGGGGGAATGAGGGGACTCTGCAGCTGAACTGGTGGCCCTATAGGGGCTGAGATTTCTGGAGGGGGCTGGGGAGCATTGTGGGAGGTTGGGGGGTACTGTGGGACACAGTTGGAGGATAGCGGCATGAGGGCTGGAGGCTCTGCAGCAGGCTGGGCGGCACTTTAGGAGGTTGGGGGCACCGTGGAAAAGTTGGAAGACTCTCAGGGGGCCTGGGGGCAGCATGGGAGGTTGAAAGGCACAATGGTAGCTAGCAGGCACTGTAGGGGGAATGGGGGTTTGTGAAAATGAGTTAAGGGAATCTGCAGCTGACTTGGTGGCCCTGTAGAGGCTGAGGTTTCTGAAGGGGGTCAATGAGCACTGTGGGAGGTTTGGGGTACTGTGTGGCATAGTTGGAGGTTGGGGGCACTGTGGAGGACTGGAGGCTCTGCAGCAGACTGGGCAGCACTTTAGGAGGTTGGGGGAGCACTGTGGGAAGGTTGAAATGCTCTCAGGGGGCCTGAGGGGCTATAGGAATTTGGAAGACACTGTGCAAGGTTAAGGGATCTGCAGTTGGCTAGAGGCCCTTCGGAGGCCACAGCCTGGCAGTGAGAACACCACATCCCATATTATTCAACAAAAAAAAAATAACGGTATGTTGTGGATCCTAAGAGTCCTACTGATATGTTACACCTTTAATACTTTTTTTTGTATCACGTCTCAAGGTAAGAGGCTGCCTTAAATATTGTGAAACACAGCCAAGAACTTTGTCGAACATTTATGAACACAGCTAAGAACTTTACAGGCACCAGAGATTTACATGATTGTGTCATTTCTGAGCTGTCACCTCAGTCCAGGAAGTAAATTGTGACTCTGGATGATGTCTGAAGAAAGATTATGCCATCCTTCCTTGTGATGAAATTGATGAAGGCATTGTCAGGAGGCGTACTGTGATCTCTGGGAGAGGTAGTAAATACCTGGAAGCAGTGGTAGCCCATCCATTAGGGGCGCACGGGCGCTTCCCCCCATCCATGCGTCCGGCCCCCTAATCTACATGCGGGGCGTCAGACCTGTTGATTCCAATGTTTTTTTTTTTTTTTGAAGCACGTGATTAGAACCAGAGGCTCTAATAGGCTTCAAAAAAGGGTGGGCACGGGGCGCAGAGCACTGCGCCCTGAGCCCACCCAGTTGTGTGACAGTAGTGAATGTAAATTCGGTGTTGTCACACTGATCCTCCTCCCGGGCATTCAGGAAGTGGGTCCTGAGACCCGTCACCCGATTGGCTGAAAGGACAAGCGATCCTATCGGACGCCTAGGAGGAGGAGGGAGGAGACGCACGGCAGAAGCCGCCGTGATGCAGAAGAGGAGGAGATGTGACCCGCGATCTAGATGGGGTAAGTGTGGGGCTGGATGACCGACCGACGGGGGGGCTGCAACCGCCCAACCGGGGGGTGGGTTGGCTGTTCACCGACCACTGCCTGGAAGTGTTACACTGGCACATTACTTATATATATCTGAGAATGGCACAGTTAGAAAAGAGCGGGTTCATTGTATTTCTATTGTTTTACCACAGCTCTGACAGCGGAGCTTCAGTCATTTTTTCATCTTTCCATCTATTAAATCTTTTGCCCTGGTTGTTTTAACTTTGGATAGTAAAACATTTTTTTCTGCCATTAAATACCTTATACAGCCCACTTCCTGTTTCTTGTCATGAAAAAGCCTAGGCTTATGACATCATGCACAGCTCCCTCTCTCACTCTCCTGAGAGTTTGCCAGGAAAAGAGGGGGGGGATGAGTCATAAGAAGGCCAATGAGAGCTGTAGAGCTGGAGGCGTGCCTCTGTGTGTCTGTGTAAATTCAAGAAGTGAACAGGCAGCAGCTTCAGCTGCCCAACAATTAAAATGGTTGCAGCCAGACTTAGTGGAGAGAGATTTCTGCAGCATATTTAGCAACTACAGAATCACAGTATATATATAAAATAATATGCATAGTGGTTGGAGGGAAGCTTCAGAATGGCAAAGATGTTTTTATTACAAATTATGTGAGCAGACAGCAGTTCCTCTTTAAGTACTATTTTATTTCAAAGGCACTCATTGACGGGACTGCAGCGGGAGCTAATCACATATCTTGTATCTGATGTTTCGATTAACAAGATAAATGTACCATTACCGATTTTTATTAACACAGAGGGGCAAACTTGGATCAAACAAAGGCGCACCACCAGAATGCATGGAAATCAATTAAACACATTGAAACTCCCTACCGAGGGATGGAATGTTTTCTGAATTGTTTGGCGCTCAATAAAATTGGATTGTGTGCGCCTTTGTTTTCTCTTGTTTTATACGGTAGGGATATCTCCCCACTTGCTAAAGTTTCCCTTTAAACTCATTGGATTTCGGATTCCATTAAGACCCCTGTGCTGCTATTTATAACCCTCTCGGAGTTCTTTGAGTACTATGATAATTATTGGGGTGGTGAGTACATACAAAGGGGATTTATCAGACAATCTACACTGACAATCATGGGTCTATTTAGTGCAAACGAAGCTGAATCTTTGTTAGCAAAGGATTTGCCACAGTTGTCTTCCTTCCTGTCATTCTAAAAGCATTTTTTTTTACCTTCATGCATTCTATGCTTGAAGGTAAAAAGAAAACCTTCTACGCCCCCCCCCCTTATACTTACCTGAGCCGGATCTTGATCCAGTATTGTGCGTGAGAGCAGCTTCTGTCCTGGCTCTCTCCCTCCTCATTGGCTCAGAGACAATAGCGGAAGCCATTGGCTCCTCCTGCTGTCAATCATAGCCAGTGAGGAGGAGGGAGCGGAGGGCAGGGCTTATAGACCCACAGAGCAGGGCTCAGGAGCAAGCATACATGAGTGCACCCAGCTGGGGGCGGAGGGGGGGGGACAGGACTGCTGCTGGGGGACCCGAGAAAACCATTGCACAGGGCACATGAGTATAACAAGTTTGTTACACTTTAGTAGTACATGTGTGAGACAGCTCCTGCGGCTTCCTAGGACATGCACATGTTGCAGGTAGGAAGGGTGGTGGGGTGAGCAAAGTCATTCTCGAAGGGAAGGGTGGTGGGGCGAGCAAAGTCATTCTCGAAGGGAAGGGTGGTGGGGCGAGCAAAGTCATTCTCGAAGGGAAGGGTGGTGGGGCGAGCAAAGTCATTCTCGTCTAGCTGAGAAACTATGAAGTTGGAGTAGGTACATGTAAAAAAAAAAACGTTAAAGTCAGGGCTTTTTTTTCCTTAGAGAATAGGTGCAGGAACTCCCCCCTTCTGAGTCCCCCCTTGTCTCCACCCCCTACCCACCTCTGAGCACCGTCCCTTGGCTCCACCCCCTACCCACCTCTCAGTACCGCCTTTTTTAAAGAATACAGAACCAAGTATTATGATGACGTCAGTGATGACGAAACGCGTTGGGAGGAGTTTGCCAACGTGACGCTCGCGTGTTTCGGGTGCAGGTCACCATACTTGTGGTTGGAAACAAACCTGATTGTTTCATTGCGGGAGCAACTTCTTTTTAAGTGTGAGTGTATCACCTTTTTATTGTTATTAAACTTGTTTGAACGTGCTACACCATATTTGTCATTTATCCACTTTTATGACGGGGGGGGGGGGTCAATTGGGAGATCGTGGAGGAGAAACTGTTGGGTTCGCATCTGACAGGAGAGATTACCTAACCCCACACCAAGGCTTATCTGACCCCCATAATAGGGGTAGTTTCCGGATAGTAAGAGGCAGTCTGTGTCGGGGATGGTGAAGGTTTCCCCTATTGTTCACCTCTGTTTTGTGTCTGCCACCGTATGGTTGTCATTGGAATGTCCTCTGACTATTGAAGCTTATTAAAGCCCTTTTCAGCGCTGCACTTTTTCTTTACTTTCTTTTACTGTTCAACCTCTGTGCTGGCTGCTGGTAGTTTACCATTTTGTTTAGCGCAGTTGATTTCTTATTCTAACTAAAGTATTATTTTGTGCTACTAAGTAATTTGTATGGAATTTGATAGACCCCACCCCAGCAACAATGGACCCTCAGCAACAAAATACCACCCCAGCAACAATAGACCCTCAGCAGCAACAACAGATCTCCCAGCAGCCAGCAATATTATACCCCTCCCTCCACAGTAGATCCCTCCCAGCAACAATTGACCCCCTGCAACATAAGACCCCCCCCCCCAGCCAACAACAATAGACCTACATAGCAACAATAGACCCCCACAAAAAGATAGTGCACCTGCCCCTGGAGAGTGTATCAAATATACACAAAACGTGTCGGGCCAGTTCGATGCACCTATTTTGTCCTTAAGATGGTTCATTGATTTTAAATTTCTGAGTGTACTACATTTTTTGATCTGAAAGTGTTTTTTACATGTAAGATCCATGCTCCTCACCTCTTCATGGGCTTTTTATGCTGCCAATACTGTTTTCATGCATACATGGTTTGCAATATGTGATTGATATTTTACTCATTTTGCTAAGTTGTGATGCTTTTTGACAATAAAAGTTTTTTTTTCTTTTTCAAACAGTGACTCATTTTTTAGCACTTAATACAACAACGACCCTCCCTAGATGAC
>BLSH010017222.1:431099-485086 GCA_018402905.1 Glandirana rugosa | reverse complement strand
ACATGTTTGCTTTTGGGTTTAATACAGTGGAACCTTGGTTCACAAGTAACGCGGTTAACGAGCATTTAAAAAAAAAAAACCTTGACTCGGTTTGCGGTCGCTGTCTCGCAAAATGAGCAGAATTAAACCTCTGTGCATGCAATACTGCATGTGGCCAGAGGTGCAGGGGCGCTGGTCAACCTCGGAGACTCGGAAGCATTCGGAAATACTTGGAAATACCCAAAGTGTAAACAGTTCCCTAGCATTTCCGAATGTTTCCGAGCCTCACTAGCGCCACCACACCTCTGGCCACATGCGGTATTGCATACACCAGGCGCCCCCGGACCTCTGGCCACATACAGTACTGCATAGACAAGCAGTGACTGTGAAACGAATTATTGGAGTTTCTATTGTTTCCTATTGCTTTGCTATACGAGTGATTTGGATTACAAGCATTCTCCTGGAAAGGGTTATGCTCGTAATCCGAGGTTCCACTGTACTGCTTTAATACTTGCTTCAGTATGCAAGTGCATTCTGGTATTTCCTCGCCTGTTGTAGCTGTGTGAGCTTTTATTTATAAGCACGCCTATCGCTAGCAATGAAACTCCAGAACGCTAATTGTATCAAGGTGTAACGAGCTCCTTCTGTCTTGTGATCTGTATAATGAGATGCAAATTCTATGCAAATCCATGCAAATCTCCAGGATTCACGCTCACTACCCAATGGACTATAGGAAGCATGCTGTTTGCGTGGTGTGGAGTGTTTTGGGGGATTTCATGTCTGTTTTATCACATTTATGGATAATTTAAAAAGAGAGATGATATACACAGATGGAAATAAAAATTGTTTAGTAGAGAAGATTTTTATCTCTGTCTGCGTCCCTGTTGCAGATTTTCCCTCTGGAGTTCCAATCCCTCCCCCACTGCGTGGAACTAGAGAAAAAAAATTGTGGCTTAATGTACTCGTTAAAATGGAGGTTTAACT
The DNA here is from genome assembly GCA_018402905.1 of Glandirana rugosa. Classification (NCBI taxonomy): domain Eukaryota; kingdom Metazoa; phylum Chordata; class Amphibia; order Anura; family Ranidae; genus Glandirana; species Glandirana rugosa. Next base: position 484,123 of record BLSH010017222.1, on the reverse strand, counting down.
CTTTCGCTGCCACAGATGTTTGTGCGGGTTTTTTTTTTTTTTAGGCCTGAAGATTAGTTAAACCCCCAAATGTTACATATTTTCTGAAAGGGAGAAAAAAAATATTCGTTTTTTGTATTCACGCTTTTCAGTAAAAAAAAATAAACTAAAGTTAATTTTAGGGCACTCAAATAAATTTTTTTTGGTAATATATAAAAGATGAGGTTGTGCTGAGTACATGGATACCCAACATGTCAAGCTTCAAAATTGTGCATGCCTGACAAACAATGAACTTTGGTGCCCTATATTTTCCATAGGGGACCTTTTCACCCTAGGTTCACATCTATGCGGCTGCAGTTGATGCATTTTTCCGGCACGTTTTTAAACCTGTGTTTTTGCATGCTGTTTTCATGCGTTTTTTAATTTTTTTTCTCTTTAACAGACTGTGAATAGCTGGTTGTTAATAAGGTGGGAGGAAGCCGGCCGCTGCATCCGTAACAACCGATGATTTATGAGCTGTCAGCTGGGTTCCCTGCAGACAGTTGAATGTAAAAAAAAAAAAATAATAATAATAAATTGCCTGCAATAAAAGAATAAAAAAAAATCTGAGGAAAAAAAACAAAGTGCCCCCCCCCCCACCAAGAGGAAGAGGCCCTTGTCCCCTTCAACATAGGGGCAAGGTGCTTGGGGGGGTCTGCTCCAAAAGCACCCCCCCGTGTTGAGGGCATGTAGCCTGGCATGGTTCAGGAGGGGGCACTCACTCATCTCCTCCCTTTCCTGCTGGGCTGCATGCTCAGATAAGGGTCTGGTATGGATTATGGGGGACCTCACGCCTTTTTTTTAATTGACATGGAGTTCTCCTCAAAATCCATACCTGACTCGAAGGGCCTGATATGGATTGAGGGGGAAAACCCCCACTCCCTTTTTTCCCCAATTTTTTTATTGCCGGCAATTTATTTTTACATTAAGCTGTCAGCGAGGAATCCCGCTGACAGCTGATAACCCATCGGCGGCAGGCTTCCTGGCCCACTCCTTAACCAGCTATACACAGTTTAGGAAGAACAAAAAAAGCACACAAGGGCGCACTGGCCTGGCGCATTATCCTCAGTAAAAAAGAATTTATTGTAAAATCATCAAAACATACTCACAAACAAGATCAGATAACAGGCATTTCAAGCACTTAACGGCTTTGCATCCAATCCACCGTTCACTGATGGTGTCCTAAGCAGGCTGGCTAACGCGTTTCGAGGCCACAGCCTCTTCCTCAGAGCCTAACCTAGGCTCAGTGAACGGTGGATTGGTTGTGAAGCCGTTAAGTGCCAGGGCTGGGCTGGAAAGGGAATTTATCTGTTCTCAGACTTCCGATGATATTTCAGTTTATACATCAATTTTTTTTTCAGCAGTTTAAAAGCAGATTATCTTTAAACAATATACCACATATTTAAGAACCATTTAGGCTATCATATCATGATTTAAACATTATTTCCATGTGCAGTTCCCATATTTTGATCATGACTACTGATTTAGACGGTCTCTGTTGACTGTGACCTCAATTTTGTGACTATTTTTTTCCCGAGCACCATAGTGAATTAATTTTCGCACTAATTAACACGGATTTAGCCATTTTGCCACCGTTTTTTTTCGCACATTGGCAATTTTGCGCTATAATGAATACATTCGCTATAGTATATGGCCAGATGATAGCGTTAAATCCAGCACCTCATTCCTAATAAAAACATAGGAGCAACGAAATCCTATGGGATTATAGTGGTGCTACAAAAGCTCAAGTGTTTCCTCCTTTATGTTGGCGCGGATGAGTATGGGGGTCCCCTCTGGTGTCATAATGGGTAGGTTGAAGCTGGAATGGATGGAGGAATTGATGTTTGAGCACTTTTTTTTTACATATATTATGATGTATTACTGAATGTGTGCAGTTACCAATGTGTGTACTTATGCTGTTTTATTTTTTACATAGTCTGTTAACTATTGGTGGTCCTGTATTTCCCTGAAGAAGCCAATTATTGGCGAAACATGTTGGGTTAAGACACTACACTGCGACCATCCTTTATAGAGATGTTTCAATAATATCAATGGGACACGTGCACTGTCATGTTGTAAGATTTTAACATGTATAATAAAATTTGTATATTTTTTAAATTAAGTGGTTCTACCATCATTCTTGAGCACCGCTATAATCCCATAAGATTTTGTTGTTCCTATATAGTAAATAAAGCCAACCATATAATATAAGTATAAGAAAAGGTGTGCTATCCCTTTCGACAATCACTCTAAACATCATACCATGAAATAAGTGCAAATGAACACGTGCAATAATGTACTGATATAAAATGCCACAAAATGTTCCTAAAACTGTTGTGCTCCAATGCATCCACAAATTTAAAATACCAGAATAAATGCCTATTAAAGGGCTGTGCTCCAATGAATGCCAGATTGATTGTATCTCTTTATTGAGAATCAGGGATCTTTTAAACCTCTGATGTCTGTGAAGTTAATGAAACACAGAGCACACTGTGACAACCAGAAGTGACAATATACATTTCATCAGAAAGCCGACAGTCAGCATATGGAGTGTAGCAGCCAGGAGTCTGTATAAAACCCCCACCTGCACACCATGGATCACCAGAATAGGTCCAAAACTTTATTCAGTGATCACATTGTTACAGCAAAAGCAACGTTTCGGAGCCTCGCAGGACCCCTTCATCAGGCACGTGGTCACATGCCTGAATAACGTTTTGTACCCATTCTGAAGATCCATGGTGTGCTGGTGATGTTCTCTCGCTCTGACTCTATACAGTTTCAGACAGCACTCTGCACAGTACGCCTCTCAAGAGCCCTCAGCCCTGATGCAAGCAGTGGGCTGGCTCTTGGGAGGGGTTATGCAAATATTAAAATTCCTTGGTGGGTAGACTTCAAGCGGTAGTAAACCCATGCATTTACAGGTTAAAAACCAGTCAACTCCCATTGGTTGTGCTCTAAACCAAACTGTCAAACCATCCAATGGCTGGTGTCATAGCTGATCACATGTGCAGCATCATGGCAGTTGTAGATTAAACAGAGGCAAAGATGGCAGCTTCCTTGGCTGAAAATGAAAGGAGGGTTTACTACCACTTTCAGTCTGCAGGAGTGGGTGTTCCTAGGCAGGCTGCATTTGCATGCTGGCCGCCTTAGGCAATGCTCACATGTAATGCTGATCCAATGGATGAAAGGAACTGGTCAGGAATAAGCAGGCTGGGGAGGAAAGCGCTAAACAATGCTGGACGTCCTTCAGCCAGGAAATGAGGTGGGCTCCATTTGACTTATTGCAGATTCCAGCACACACTGCGAGAAGCTCACAGTGTGCAGTGAGATCAGAGTAAACAATTTTAGTACAAGAGAGGAGCCGGTGCTACTGTGCAAGACTGGAGGGAAGGCTGGAGTTTAAGCAAAATATATGTGAGAAGCCTCAGATGGCAGCTGACCTGCATGCCAGTACAAGGAGAATCACTGAATAGGCTCAGTAAATCTGCCCTGGAATTACTATGTGGCCCGCTACACCTGTTGATAGGTTCCCTTTACACAGGGCCTTGTTGCTGGCTGGACATGCAGGGATTTGCAGTGTCTCGGAGGCCCGCTGTGTTATCATGGTACGGCTCTGCACCATTAGCTTAGCATGCTTCCAGGGTCATTTGTAAATTGCTGCCTTACCTCGCTCTGTCTTCCGCTCTCCGTCTCCTCCAATACAAACTGCAAATTGCCTTTTTTCCTCAGAAAGAACCTAATTAGAGCTTCCCCGGGAGGCTGGAGGACTCTCATCTAGTCCTGGCCTAGCGCACTTTCCACTTAACGACTGTGTTTGAAGCTGGAATTATTTCACAGAGGGATGCAGCTACAGCCAAAATGACAGAAACAGAAAATTCGGCCCTATCTGATTTGATGCAAATACACTTCACCGTATGTCTGCAGAGACACCCGGCTCCATGGCCCCTCGCTTAATCGTCAATGTTCTAGGTGCGACTAGATGAGCCTCCCGCGTGAGGCATCGGATATGGCAACAAGCACCATTGATTGACCTTCTTTTTCTCCAAACATTTAATTTCAGGCAAGATTTAATCTTGCAGATTGCATCAGAAAATGTGCGTCAGACTTGTAGTGACTCAGACTGGAGGTCAGTAGCTGCAGCTTCACTGAGGTTTCATAATCATCTTTATCCAGATGAATGATGCAGGTCAGTATCACCATAGGTCACGTTGTTCACTATGTGGCCAAAAGTTGGAGATACCTGACCATCACACCTATAGGAGCCTGTTGGACATCCCATTCAAACCATGGCATTTGGTATGGAGTTGCCTCCCCTCCCCTCCCCCCATGACCATTAGTATGGAATTGGTCCCCATTACCCCATGGCTATTAATATGGAATTGGTCTCCATCTCCCCAAGGCTAATAATATGGAATTGGTCTCCAACCCCCCTTTGCCAATAAAATGGAATTGGTCTTCATCCCCCCATGACCATTCATATGGAATTGGTCTCCATCCCCCCATGACCATTAATATGGAATTGGTCTTCATCCCCTATGACTATGTTAAAACGGTTGTATGCTTGAAAAAAGAAGAAAAACCTGTAAGGCAAAGGCATAATGAGCTAGTATGCAGCGCATACTAGCTCATTATAAAATACTTACCTCAGAACGAAGATTTGCAACAATGAGGCTCTAGGAAGACCCTGCAAGCCAGCATAGCCACCCTTTAGATCAGTTGTCTCCAAACTGCGGCTCTGAGACCTGATGTGGCCCTTTGCTTGCCTTTATTGGACCCTAGAGGCATTATTCTTGCCACTGACACCAACAATGGGGCATAATTCCTGCCACTGACACCAATAATGGGGCACTATTCCATTCACTGACACCAACGATGGGGCATAATTCCTGCCACTGACACCAAAAGTGGGGCATTATTCATCCTACTGACACCAACTATTTCTCCCCCTAATACCAAAGATGGGGCATTGTTTACTCTCGCTGGGTCCAGTCCAGCCCCCCTAAAGTCTGAAGGACAGTAGCCCTTTCTTTAGAAAGTTTGGAGACCCCTGCTTTAGATGAAAGAGTAGCAGTGGCTCAATATTTTAGGGGGGCCACAAACTAAGGCCAACCCCTCCCCCCCGCGTTAGACGGATGGGAATGCGGCGATCGAAACCCCCCCGCGAAGTGTGTCCTGAGACCCGTTTCTCCCTGGCCAATTGGGTCTCAGGACAATCTTCCTGATTGCAAAGCAAAAGGATGTGACCGCACTCCGTTGAAGTGAAAATGATGAAATTTTATGTAGAAAAACAACGAAACAATGTGAATCCATCAATAGGCAGGCAAAAATACAAACCACAAACATATGGTTAACGCGTTTCAAGGACTAACTGTCCGCTTAGTCATAACCCTCACATAGGGTTATGTTATCAAGTATACAGTCTTAACTCCATCAAGTCCTTTTCATTGCTTTCGGCCTCTTGCAAATCCCCAAACTTTTTTGCCTTTGTAACCTGGCTTCCTGTGTTGGAATTCTGCTTTTTGGATGAGATCACATCCTATATTCCCATGCATTGTCAGCAGATAGTGCAGGAGCTCTGCCCACAATCCAAAAACATACACTGCGTCATTGCTTCCCCTTTTTTTAATAAACTAGTAGAGCACATTGCAGCTTTGTAAATAGTAAAGAGTAAAATTTTCCTTTCATTCAGAACTGCTCCACCTTTGCTCAGTGTTCTGATCAAAGTTTCATCTGATACATGAAAATATAATGAGATTTTCTGAGAGCGATCGGGCGTGAAAAAAAGTACGCCAAGCCAGGGTCGATGTTTGCTCTGGTATTAATTGGCCCCTGAATAGGATCTCTACCAGGGAGCATCAGTACAATGTTGTAGAATGCCGGAGAAGATTGCTGCCATGCAAAAAAAACTTGTGAAAATGATTGATACTTTTCCCCAGGTCCGGGCCGGAAATGTGTAGCTGAGAAGATGAGGGAATTCATCTCTTCGTATAGAATCGCTTCTGACAAGTTTTGTTGTTTAACATCAATTATTATCACTTTAGGTGACAGGGAAGTGTCCAACATACACCGATCATTCAGCTCTATAGATGTCGGAGTCCGTATGGACATCATTGTCCACTGAGAGTGCCGCTGTTGGACAAATTTCAAAGCAAATAGAACCCCATCAGGAAAATGAACTGATGCAATGCATATAAACTATAAAGGGGAATAACTGATATAATATATATAAACTATATAGAAAAAATAACTGATCCAATGTTTATAAAATATGCATGAAAATAACTGATACAATGTATATAAACCTAATAGGAAAAATAACCAATAAAATGTATTTGAACTACATAGGAAAAATAACTGATCCATTGTATATAAACTATGTATGAAAATAACTGATCCAATGTATATACGCTATGTATGAAAATAACTGATCCATTGTATATACACTATGTATGAAAATAACTGATACAAGGTACAGTATATAAGCCTAATAGGAAAAATAACCAATACAATGTATCTAAACTATATAGGAAAATAAATGATTGAATAAATATGAACTATATAGGAAAAATAATGGATATGTTGTATTTAAACTATATACAAAAAATAATTGATGCAATGTATATAAATTATATAGGGAAAATGAATGATACAATGTATATAAGCTATATATGAAAATAACTGATACAATGCATATAAACTATATAGGAAAATAACTGATAGAATAAATATGAACTATATAGGAAAAATAACTGATACAATGTGCATAAACTCTATAGGAAAATAACCGAATAGGAAAATAACTGATACAATATACATAAACTCTATAGGAAAATAACTGAATAGGAAAATAACTGATACAATATACATAAACTCTATAGGAAAATAACTGATGCAATGTATAAAAACTATATAGGAAAAATAACAGATGCAGTGTATATAAGCTATATAGGAAAATAACCGATGCAATGTATATAAACTATATAGGAAAATAACCGATGCAATGTATATAAACTATATAGGAAAATAACTGATGCAATGTATATAAAATATATAGGAAAAATAACTGATACAATGTATATAAACTCTATAGGAAAATAACTGATGCAATGTATATAAACTATATAGGAAAATAACTGATGCAATGTATATAAACTATATAGGAAAAATAACTGATGCAATGTATATAAAATATATAGGAAAAATAACTGATGCAATGTATATAAAATATATAGGAAAAATAACTGATACAATGTATATAAACTCTATAGGAAAATAACTGATACAATGTATATAAAGTATATAGCAAAATAACTAATACAATACATTTAAACTATATAGGAAAAAAAATAACTGAAACAGTGTATATAAATTATATGACCAAAGATTTTCGGTATTAGAAATAGTCCAGGATAGTTATAAGGAGCCTCATAATCTTTAGGAGCCATTTAAAGCTCATTGCCCCTGTTAACCACTTGAGCTCTGGAAGGTTTTACCCCTGCGCTATTTAAGATGGTAAGTGTGTGGTCATACAACGCTGTACCCAAACAAAATTTAAATATTTTTTTTCACACAAATTTCTTTTGGTGGTATTTGATCACCACTGTATTTTTTTATTTTTTGCAATGGCAATGATCAGCAATTTTTAATGGGACAGCGACATTGCGGCGAACAAATCGGATACCTGACACTTTTGATACTTTTTTGGGAACCAGTGACATTGGCAGGGAAGGGGTTAACATCAGGGGCAATAAAAGGGTTAAGTTTGTCCCTATGGGGTGCTTTCTAACTGTGTGGGGGATGGTCTGACTGGATCAAGACAGAGATCGGTGTTCCTGCTTAGTAGGAACACAAGATCTCTTATCTTCTTCCCTGTCAGAATGGCGATCAGCCTTGTTTACATAGGCAGGTCGTCATTCTGCCTCTCTGGGGAGCGATCGCAGATCTGCTGATTGGTCCCCCCTCTGTCCAGTCAGTGCACACGTGCCCCCCAGGGTCTATTGCACTAAATGACATACAGCTACGTTGTTTCGCACAATAGAGCCCCCCTGCCGCAGTATATCTGCAATAGGCGGTCTTTAAGTGGTTAAAGGATCTGGATAATATTTTTATTTTTAGGGTTGCAAACACTTTAAGTACGCGAGAGAAACCTGTACAACCATGCAAGAGTGAAGGGAAGGCTGGATTGGTATTTTTTTTAAATGCAAGCATTGAAGGTACCTGAACTTAGTATCAGTCTCTTTCGTTCCACTGTACAGAGAGCTCACAATGGGAGAGAGAGGGGCAGCACAAGGAGCCAATTAGCTCCTGGGCCGACAATTAGCATGTTGATAGGAGCACAGAGCAGAGTGATGGAACTCATTAAACTACAGCTTTTGTTTTCATTGTCCAATTACAAGCTGGGGGAGGGACAAGACATGCACGTGCATCATGCTAAGCCAATCAGGGCTTTACTGTGGGGAAGAGCTGTATAAACCTCGGAACTGGATGGACAGAAATACAAATCCTTTGGCAGGTAATACAGCTCCCATATATGGACATCATTTGTGTTTTTAGCTTTTGTTCCCAGGAGTTCAACTTAAAATAAAATGGTTTACAAAGGCAATGCTGACAATCTTCATTTTGACTTCATATGGAAAAGTCCAAGTGTGCGTTTTATGTATTCATGAATTCATCTCGCTGATGGTTTTCTTCTAAGTGTTCGCTCTCATATGTAGAAAGCGATATCGGGGGAAAGAGCGCTGATTGCTCATCTAAACCCAAATTGCGCCTCTATTATCAAATCTTCTACCAGTGTCTCCTCCACGCTGCGAGTGATCAGAAGCAAATTATCTTCCTTGATAATCTTCTGTTCTTCACATTCCCGCTGTTCAGGATCGCGCCCCCCGGGATTGGGCTTTGTTGTGGATGGTGTGCCGTTTTATACCAAGCGTCTCATACCGGTCACCGGGTCTGCTGGTTATTATTTAAAGGGCCACAATAGCAGAAAATATATTGGTGACTCTACAGAGTTAATACACATGATAAGGACGTTACAAGAAAGAAAGATTTTTTTTTTCACATTCCTTTCAATATTCTTTACTTGCGGGCCAAGCTGTCCAGCAAAAGGACAGGAACAGGGGTTGGGGCAAACAAAAGTCAGTTTTTATTCCTATAGCTGAAACCCATTTTTAAAAAGGAAATAAACAGTTGCTGTTACTGCTTAGAACATGTTAGTTGGGGGTCACCAAACATCCTGCCTGCCACAAGATCTTATATGGCCTGCAGCCAGGGTCAATGGGGTCAATAGTGTATCCTTAATGTGCTCAGATTGAGCATTATGGTCAGCAGAGGCTGCCTGTGGTCCAGGGGAGGCTGGTGGTTTTTTTTTTTGGGAGGGGGGCAGCAAACAGTGCACCCCCCCCCCCTGCCAAATGGGTCAGCCAGTCAGTTGGTGCACTTACCCCATCCATGGCGGGCAATCAGAGGCGTCTTCCCCGGCTCTCCTCTATGGGCATCACGGGCAGCTTCTCCTTCCCCTGCTCGGCGGCTTCCGTCTCCTCCATCCTCCTTGGCGGCCAATCAGAATGCTTCTCTTTTCGGCCAACCGGGAAACAGGTCTCAGATCCTCGCTTCCTGATTGGCGGAGAGGCGATTCAGTGTGAGAATAGGGAATATTAATTCACTATTATCACACACCTGGATGGGCTCCGGGCACATTTTCATCGCCCGAGCCCACCCTATTTTGAAACATATTAGAGCCTCTGGCTCTAATCGGTGCTTCAAAAAAACCACCCACCCCGCATTGGAATCCAAGCAGCCGGCATCGTGAAAGGGGCCGGATGCATGGATGGGGGGAGAAGGTGCCCGTGCTCCCTCAATGGATGGGCCGCTCCTGCTATGGTCTCTGTTTCAACCCCCCATGTGAGGGTGGATGCTGAGGGGGACTCTGATGTAACAGGGACTCTAATAGAGACCCTGATGTAAGATGGACTCTAATGTAAGAGGGACTATAATGGGGACTCTGATGCAAAGGGGACTATGATAGTGACCGTAATGTAAGGAAGACTCTGATGGGGACCCTGATGTATGGAGACGCTGATGTAACAGGGACTCTGATAAGAGCCCTGAAGTAAGGGAGACTCAGATAGGGACCCTGATGTAAGGGGTAGACCTCTAATGTGATGGGGAGACCTCTGATGTGATGGGGAACCTTTGATGTGATAAAGGACCTCTAATGTGATGGAGGACCTCTGATGTGATGGGGAACCTCTGCTGTGGTGCAGCTTCTGATGTGATTGAGGGGGGGTGGACCCAGTGATGTGATGGAGGACCTCTGATGTCATGGGGAGACCTCTAATGTGATGGAGGACCTCTGATGTCATGGGGAGACCTCTAATGTGATGGAGGACCTCTGATGTGATGAGGAACCTCTGCTCTGGTGCAGCTTCTGATGTGATTGAGGGGGTGGGGTGGACCCTGTGATGTGATGAAGGACCTCTGATGTGATGGGGGGCCCTCTGTTGTGAAGTTAATTTTATTAAGGCAATTGTGTGTCCCAGGCTCAGGTTTCCCATTGATAGGTAACATTTACATTCTTTACATTGTAGACTGTGCTGCCTCAATATTTTGCATACTTTTTTTATTTGAAGATCTCTCTCAATTCCTTTTTCTGGCCACAACTCTAAAATTTTGGATTTCCCCTCAGCAGAACAAACAGAGAAGAGGGTAAATCTACCCACCGGAGGCACAGTCAGCAATTAGACCTCAACAGGAGTTCAAAGCCCTCACTAACATTTTTGCTTTACATGCACTTTAAAACTTTGCAATCAGAATGTACAATGTTGCCTGCTGGCAGTGCTTTTGATAAAGAATAGAGTTCTGAGTGCGCCCCCTGCAGTGTATATGGTACAGTTTGGTCTCCTTGCTGACTCCCAGTGGCATTTTATAAAACAAACAGCACCCATGTATCCAGCTTCTGTGCAGGAGGCACTGGGGATGGGGAGGGACGCTCTATTCCTTATGTCGCTGCTCTTTTAATCCTGCAGCTTGGAACTCAAAAAGCACAAAAGTGAAAAGCATGCGGCTCCTAATTACTTCAGGAGAGGCTGCTCGCCTGTGACGCCGCAGAGTGAGCGCAAGCCCTTGGGGAACATACTCGGGCATATATTATAGAAAGCATACCCAGTAGAGAGCTCCATATTTAATCTGCCTGTCTCTATGGGCCCTTCAGTGTAGCAATGTCAAGACTGTAACCATAGAATGAAACTGTTTGAAATTAAATTAGATATAAACACAACCACTAAAATCTCATATAAGCTGTAACATATTAATGCCATTTGAAACTCTTTCACTGCCAGAGCCATTTTTTTTTTTTTTTTACTTTGCATGCACATAATAAAATGTATAATTTGAACTTGAAAAAATGTATCCTATTGATTAGCTGCAGTGGAGAGCAAGGGAGACATTGGGGATCTAATAGATTCCTGATGTCTTCATAAAGAGGGCCTTTCACCTGCCAATGCTCTTACATAGAAGGCTAGCTCCATTGTGATAGCAATAAAGTTAAATGAAGAAATAAAATGTAAAAAAAAAAAAAAGAAATTGTAATCAAACAAAAAAATGAAAAACATTTTTTACAACCACCCAACCTTCCTTCAGCCAATGCAAATATGCAGCATAGGGCGCACCTGTCACCAGGCATAAATGGCACCACACATGTGGGGCATTGTCAGGAACATCAACAGAGTGAAAGCAATAATTTTAGTGCTGTAATTCATGGTTAACTCTAAAATGATAACTTGTACAGGCTTTAAAAGTGTCGCTTAATGAACTTTTTGGGTGCTATCATTTTTTTTTTTTCGATTTCACAGACACACGCAATTTTAAACTTGACATGTTTGGTATGTATTTACTCAACGCAACCCTACCTTTATATTTTACCCAAAAAAATAGGTATTATATTGTGTATGTTTGAATTTAAATTTATTTTAACATATTTTTTCCTTAAAATATACATTTGTCTTCCTTTCCTTTCCTTTCCTCCTTTTCTCTGACACATTTTCTTCTTTTTTCTTTACTTTTTCTTTACCCTTGTGTTTTTATTCGAGCTTAGAAGGTGCGGGACCCAGCTGGGGCCATCGGGTTTGGGCATTCTGGGTTCTGTTCTATGCAGATTGCAGGGGTATAAGACTATATAGATCACAGGTGTCAAACACAAGGCCCGGGGGCCGAATCCGGCCCTCCAGGTCATTTCATGTGGCCCTCACACCTCTCCTGCAGCTGCAGCACTCCCCTCATCTCCACCACCCCTGTCTCAGCAGTCGGCCTCTCTGTGCAGCTGCAGCACCCCCTCATCTTCACCTCCCCTGGTTTCAGCATTCAGAAGACTCCAGCTCTCCTCTGGTCCTCCTCCAGACCCTGCACTTTCTACTTCTCAGCTCTGCCCCCACTGTGATGTAAGGAAGGGTGGGAGACCCTTGACTTCTGATGGTGGGGGGAGCTCTTGGCATCTGTTGTAAGGGGAGGGTGGTGCTTTGAACATCTTGTCTTAGCTATACAACCGGCCCTTTCAGGGCGACCATAATGCTGATATGGCCCACGATGAAATCAAGTTTGACACCCCTGATATAGATAGTCTAAATAGTAAGACAAAAGCCCTAGTCAGAAGATCTTTGAATAAGTGCCCTTATGGATAGACATAAATTATGCAGTATTAATAACAACTATACAAGCGGATGTAGCAATAAAGTCTCTCTAATACGGGGGTTAATATGCAAAGGGATGTTTATGCTTTGATACTCTTGGATTTTTCTATGATGATGCAATTAAAAGTTTGTATATTGTAAACAGTGTTCTGCACTGCTCTATGATGATGTATAGCTCAATGAATGTACTGATGCTGTTACTTTTAATCTTTGTTGCAAAAGAATAAAAACATTGAAACATAAAATATACATTTGATAGGCATTTGCACACATATCATGCAACAAAAAAACAAAAACTTTATTCTACAGGGCCTCAACTTTCAGAAAATGCTAAATTGTTTGAGGGTTTAAGAATATTTCTAGCAACAAATGCAGATTTTAACATGTTTGAAAAAATGTAAAAATTGCCCAAGTAGACAAGTGGTTAAACCCCACATTATAATTTTTTTCTGAAAGCAGAGGTCCTGTAGAGTAGAATGGTGGTCCTTAAAAATTATGCCACAGAATATTTGCCGTACTATGAATCTAAATTTTCGTTAAAAAAATACATTCAAATTAATTTTAGTCCATACAAGCATAATATATTACCAAATGTTTTGGTAACATTTAAAATATGTTTTGCCTTGAGTAAATAGATACCAAACATGATAAGCCCCAAACTTGTGTACACTTAAAAACTACAATACCCCAAATTTTCCATAGGCTATGCTTTACTTGTAAACTAGGCATGTGTTGTCCTGTTAAAAATACATTACAATGATATACAATATTCAGATAAATCTACTTTGAATAGTGAAGATAAGTCCACAATGAATAAAGTTCAAAAATAGAACGTCTGCTGTGAAGTTTAATCCTTTAATCACCTTCACCAATTCCAGTGCTCTGGCTACCACCACTCAATTCAGCTTACCAGACCTCAATATACAGGAGGTCAAATATGGCTCCACTCACAGATGGGTGGATGGCTTTCTCCTCTGAGCAAGTTGTAAATGGCCACATACACTACCAGTGGTGTATCATCCATGGGTGCAGGGTGTTCACTGAACACGGGCCCTGAGGGGTGGGGGTGCTCTGACACACACTGCACCCATGGATGATCTCTCCCTGGTTGACAGCCAGGGATGATCGGTGCGGTGTGGGCTTGCACATGGGCCCACTAATTTCATGATACGCCCCTGTACACTACAAACAAGTATCATATGCAGAGGAAGAAAGAAGAAGAAGCTTTGTAATTTCCCAATCTGTTTATTTAAAACAGTAAAATACTCAGAAGCGAGGGTGTAAAATCGAGCACACAGACTAACAGACGCCACCCCTCCGAGCCAGCATGATGATGTCCCCACGTAGCTCCGCCCTTATGCGTTCCGTCCTACAGAATGTCTTCTGAGGGATGTTGGAGATGTATGCTGTAAATGTCTTTACAGCTCATTAATGTAGAGTTACCAGTGAATGATGGGTCAAGAATTATGGGTCTAGAATTATAACACTAGAGATCGGGAGCTCTGAACCTGGAAGTGCTCAGAGTTGATTGCTTCTGGGTTTATGCAACCCAGTGGAGATCAGCCAATGGTTGTTTGTTGATCTGCTTTTCTCCTGCTGGGAGGAAAACATTTACAAAAGCCTTGGTGTGCATGAAGCCTTTAGATTTGAAATGAATGGATTTGGAATGAATGCAATTTCCCAAACTACATTCACAGTTAGAAAATTGTTAGTTCGAAAAAAAAATTCCACCCCACTCCTTTGAATTTTATCATCACTGCAGGGAAAAAAATTGACCCCTATTAACCATCGAACAAAAGGTCTTGAATGTCAGTTTTCCAAGGAAGACCTTTAAGGCCCTATTCACATCTAGCGATTTGGGATGTGTGTTCATGCAAAGCTTGTCGTCCAAAAGAAGCTCCTGCTCCTTTTTTGGGCGACAAGCTTCACGCGACACAGTTTTGTTACGATTGCAGTGCGTTTTATCGTGCATCAATCGCGGTAACCCTGAACCGTGTTTAGGTTTCATTGAAAATGAATGGCGCCCAAAAGCTCCTGCTTCTTTTTGGGCATCAGGCCACACGTGATGCAGTTTTGCCACAATTGAAGTATGCAGAGGCGTAACTAGAACCTTCAGGGCCCCGGTGCAAGAAATTATGAAGGGCCCCCTGACCAGGGCCCTTCCCTCTTCCCACTGATGCTGGGGCCCTTTACTCCTATTGTGGGTCCCTTTATTACTGCAGTGGGGCCCTTTCACAAGTTCTGCAGCAGGCCCCAGGGGGACCAGGGAAGCACACAGGGGCCCTGGGAACAGCAGAAGACAAGTAAACTGGATAGAGAAATATGAAGGAGGAGATTGGGTCCTCTAAATGCCGCTCCCGCCATCCCTCTTATTCAAGTGTACAAGGGAGGCACATGGGCCCCCTGGACCATGGGGCCCAGTTGCAATTGCAACCCCTGCAACCCCTATCGTTACGCCCCTGGAAGTATGATTTATCGTGCATGAATCTGTGTTTACAAGTCTTGGGGAAGAAGGTGTGACCATCGGGTTCCTTCCTCCTCTGAACCAGCGGGGATCCCCTCATCTAGTACTCTTTGGTTGGCTTTGGCTGACCATGAGTAGAGGGCTAGGTGGACCAAGCCTTGCCCCTATCAGAAGCCATGTGCTCCGGAGGGTTCAAGGTAGAGTAGAAAAACGATAGGAGGTGGTGATTTAGGGTCAGTGATAACATCAAACCTTTTATTCTACAGTATCTGTGTGGAGGTTCTCAGTTATCCAGGTCATGGTATAGCTGGTAATATTTAGACACATTCAGCTGGATTTGTTTTGTGATGTTAAAGACATATCAGCACTCTTTTATGAACGTTCCTCAGTTCAAATACATGTCGAGAACACGTCCTAGCATTTATAACCACGCAGATAACCATAATCCAATTATCATGGTGTCATGAGAGGTGTCAAGGTAGACGTTGATTGTCCCAGACATGACTGAAAGAATGAGAAGTTGTAAAACCACCCTGTTCTAATTACATAATTCAATCCCCAATGTGCAGTGGAGTATGGGATAGGTGTTAATTGTCTGAGTCACATGATCGAAGGTGTGAATTTTTGTCAGATGGTAATTAAGGTGTTAAAATAGCGTTATATGTGGGTGTCAAACCAGCATAGTGGGGAGTGCAAGAACCAGTACACTTAAAAAAGAAATATACAATTAAATTTTGAATCAAAGTTCTCTCTCTCCCTTATCATCCAGACCAGAGAACCCAACATATTTGATAGTGTCTGTGGTTATTATTTGTGTTTATTGTTGAGAATCAAACACTCAATTATGCAAAAGTGTGCAGTATTATTCAGAATTTCATGTGTAGCAATCACTCCCTAGGGAGCTGCTGGAAATAATTGAGTAGTCCTACCTGTAAGAGGGGCCAGATATTTGGTACCCAAAGTGGAGTAAATGCACACGGAGGCCAAGGAATGCAGCACAATACATGAATTCAAAGTTCCAACAAAGTGGCAACAGGGCTTTTAATATCACAGCCGAACCCAGTATGGCATGACCTTACAGAAGTACTTGTAGTACACAGTCTGAATACTGTAGAAGACACACTAGCAGGCAGTAGCGGCCCGTCCATAGAGGGTGCATGGGTGCCGCCCCTCCCATCCATGCACCCGGACCCTGATCTACATATCAGGGCGCCAGGTGCATGGATTCCAAGGGGGGGTGGTGTTTTTTTAAAGCATGTGATTATAGCCAGAGGGAGAGAGTGCGCCCCGAGCCTGCCCAATTCTGTGGCCATAGCAAATTAATTTTCACACTACAGTTCCTCCCCGCCAATCAGGAGGCAGGTCAGTGAGACCTGTTTCCCAATTGGCCAAAGCGCCAGGCAATCCTATTAGATGCCTAGCGCTTTGGAAGAGGAGACACAAAAATATACACTGTCACTGTACTAATGACACTGGCTGGGAAGGGGTTAACATCTAGGGCAATCAAAGGGTTAATTGTGTGCCTAACCAGTGTTTTCTCACTGTGGGGGAGGTGCTTTTACTAAGGGAAGGCACAGATCCCTGTCCCAGCAGCCATGTTATGTGACACACTGTGGCAGTGCAATGCCAGCCAGAACCATGATAGAATGCCTGCTGCCTGTGAGTTATGATACCATCAATTATGCCAGAGAGACAGACACAGTGCAATGTATTCACAGACACCCCCAAAGCACACCTATGTTGAAGCCTTGAAGGCACTGGCAGCCCCATGATCAGATCTGCTTCCCTTCTGTGCCTGCTGCTGGACACTGTCAGCTGAGCTCAGCTGCCTTTCTCTGCTGTCACCACCACTGCCCGCCTTCGGACCCCGGCTACTACTGGGTGGGGAGTGGAACTGAGCAGAGAAAGATTACTCCGCTCGGGAAGGCAAGGAGGTAGGCAGGCAGACGGCTGGCCGGGACTAGAGCCAAGGCAGAAGAACATACGAGCCGGAATTACACCCCCTCCCCCCCAAAGCTAGTAGGAGCAGCAGAGTGGGGGTGTAATTCAGATTTTTTAAAATTCTGCACTGACTGTCTTTGAAATGGCTTGGACCCCTGTTCAAATCCAATCAGCGGACAAAACCAGGGACAGATTTGGTCCGGGGACCGTGTCCTCAATGTGGGGACTGTCCCCT
Organism: Glandirana rugosa; assembly: GCA_018402905.1. Lineage (NCBI taxonomy): Eukaryota > Metazoa > Chordata > Amphibia > Anura > Ranidae > Glandirana > Glandirana rugosa. The sequence continues at coordinate 466,782 of BLSH010017222.1, read as the reverse complement.
GAAACCAGGGACATCTGGTCACCCTAGCCTACATACCTATCCTGTAGCCATCTGCCCTGTATCGAGCCAACATCTCACTGACAGACATCAATGTTCAGGCTCCAGTCACTAGGGGTCCTGCATTGCAGTTCCTAAGCTGGAGAGAGGGTGTAGTGGTCCAGGATACCCCCAAAAAAAATCACAAAATGGGAGGACAGATACACCAAATCAACAGTAAGTCCTATGACAGTGTCCTCTAAAATAGACAGTGATGATCAGATGAATCTGTATTGTTTGAGAGTGACCATGGTGTTTCCTTGCTCCTGAATCTTTCTTCTTTTCCTCTGTATACCTAAGGAAAGTGGAAGAATAGCACTGGACCCGTATGGTTATCCTATTTGTATTGCTGTCTTGTTGTTATAATGTTGATGTAGGTGATCTGGCAGGTGGCTTCTACACAGCAGAGGATCTTCTTTGTCTACTTGACTTGTGATTTGATGTAACAAAAATATGATCTGAAGCACCACATCACTGCTAAGAGATCCAGATATGACTTTATTCCAATAACACTGGGTTCACACTTGGCTTGGCCACAGTGCAGGTGTATGCGCAGTTTACGTGCGTTTTTAGCCACAGTCCTTACAATCTGAGGTCCCTAAATCACATTCATACATACACATACTAAGACCAATTTAGACAGGAGCCAATTAACCAACCAGCATGCAGGGCTGGTGCAAGGATTTTTAACGCCCTAGGCGAAACCTCATTTTGCCGCCCCCCCCCCCTGGCTCCACCCTGACTCCACCCCCTTTCCCCTGCCTGGCCTGATCAGCGCCAATCAAATACAGCTTCACCTGTGCCTATCACAGGGGGTGGGGGCGGAGGGGGGTATTTGGCAGATCAGTCACTATTTCTATATACATTTGCAAATGGCATGTGATAATACAATCTCATTATCTCAGTCAGACAGTCAGTTTTTATATGAATCAATGCAGAGCAGCCAGTGAAAGATCAACAGTATCCAGGCGCCCCTAGCCGGCAGTGCGCCCTAGGCGGCCGCCTACTCTGCCTAGTGGTAGAGCCGGCCCTGCCAGCATGTCTTTGGAGAGTGGGAGGAAACCCATGCAGGCTCAGGGTATACATGCAAACTCCATGCAGGTAGTGCCGTGATTGGGATTTAAACCAATAATCTTAGTCCTGCTAGGTGGAATTGCTAACCACTTAGTCACTGTGTTGCCCATGTGCTCTTTTTCAGAGATGCGATGGCCACAGTTCCACTTTGTCACCGACGCTTTCATCTTCACCTTTTCTTCGTCTTAGTTTGGAGCCTTTGGCCATCTTGATTGGCTGTGTCAGGATGGTAAAATGGGAGTAATACACACGGGACGACAATCGCATTCAACACGTCGTACTCACGACCGTTGCATGCGGAATCGATCGTTTGTGGGCGCGCTTTCAACAGTTGAACATACGACGGTCGTACATGGGAGTTGTATGTGCAGACTACAAAACTTGGTCGTACCAACAAGCTCGCATACGACCGTTGTATCGTGTGTAGAGCAGTTGGGTACAACAAGTTGTATTGTGCTAAACACGCATGTGCCAAGTCCACTTCAACACACACAAAATTAGATGAAGCCCAAAGGGTGACGCTACTTCCTCTTTATACGCTCGTTCGCGTCATCACGTTCGGCCGGCCGCAAGTTGTATGTACGACCGTCGGGTGCATGTCAGTATGCTATTTACATTATGCAACATACGATTTGCGACGATCGTACGTACGATCGTCGTCCCGTGTGTACGAGGCTTTACTCCGTTCCATCACAGAATTCTGAAGGTTATGGCCATACCCACATGTGATGCTGAACCTCCATGATTGAAAGGACTGGAAAATAAGGCTGGGGAGGAAAGAGCAAAGTGGGCATCTTCCAGCCAGGAAATGAAGTGGGCTTCATCTGGATTGTAATGTACATTGCGAGAAGCTCACAATGTGCAGTGAAATCAATGTAAGCAATTTCAGTCAGCTTCAAGGTCAGTGTGCATATACACTAGGTTGTTAAAAGTATTGGGACGCCTGCCTTTACACGCTCATGTACTTTAATGGCATCCCAGTCTTAGTCTATAAGGTTCAATATTGAGTTGGTCCACCCTTTGCAGCTATAACAGCTTCAACTCTTCTGGGAAGGCTGTCCACAAGGTTTAGGAGTGTCTATGGGAATGTTTGACCATTCTTCCAGAAGCACATTTGGGAGGTCAGGCACTGATGTTGGATGAGAAGGCCTGGCTCACAGTCTCCGCTCTAATTCATCCCAAAGGTGTTCTATTGGGTTGAGGTCAGGACTCGGTCATCCGTGTTTTTATGGACCTTGCTTTGTGCACTGGTCCAAATCATTTGGTGGAGGGGAAATTATGGTGTGGGATTGTTTTTCAGGGGTTGGACTTGGCCCCTTAGTTCCAGTGAAGGGAACTCTTAAGGCATCAGCATACCAAGACATTTTGGACAATTTCATGCTCCCAACTTTGTGGGAACTGTTTGGGGATGGCCCCTTCCAGTTCCAAAATTACCAGTGCACAAAGGAAGGTCCATAAAGACATGGATGAGTGAGTTTGGGGTGGAGGAACTTGACTGGCCTGCACAGAGTCCTGACCTCAACCTGATAGAACACCTTTGGGATGAATTTGATCGGAGACTGCGAGCCAGGCCTTCTAGTCCAACATCAGTGCCTGACCTCACAAATGTGCTTCTGGAACAATGGTCAAACACTCCCATAGGCCAGTGTTTCTCAACTTCAGTCCTCAAGGCGCCCCATCAGGTCATGTTTTCATCCTCACCATTATTTTGCACAGGTGATTTGATCAGTTTCACTGCCTGTTTCATCTGAGGGAAATCCTGAAAACATGACCTGTTGGGGCGCCTTGAGGATTGGAGTTGAGAAACACTCCTAAACCTTGTGGACAGCCTTCCCAGAAAGCTGTTATAGTTGCAAAGGGTGGGCCAAGGCAGGGCAGGCGTCCCAGTACTTTTGACAATATAGTATATGTAGATAAAACCATATCTATCCACAAAAAATAGTATATAAAACCTTAAGAAGGCGAAAAAAAAACATCTGGCAGTTGAAATGAAAATTTAATTAAATTGCTCTGGGACTGAAGTAGTTGAACAAAAGTGCAATTATCTAACTTTATCGCCAACATCCTTCTGCGCTCACATCTGGGCAGATAGGAGAATAAGAGGGTAACCTGCGCATTGAGTGGACAGGCTGTCATCCTCGGCGGGGTGGATTGATCGGGGCAGAAATCTTCATTGGTCCTAGTCTGATCCTTTACCATTCCCGGCTTGTCCTCTCATTAGAGTCCGCAGAGTTCTCTGCGATTGAAGAAGAATTTGACATTTTTTCTCAGATCAGGTAACAGTATGAAAGGACTGACTGAAGTTTGCAAGTTAATATTGATGAGATTTTCTTTTTCTTCTCAGTTTACGGCTGAAAAGCTGTCAGTTAATTTTTTTTTTCCTGAGACCATCCTAAAATAATCAGTGATGTTGTAAAAACAGGATGTGCAAAGCAGAAAATAAATGTCAGCTTTCATAAAATATGGAGCACGGCGAGATAAGTGAAAACTGGAATAAACTGATGGAGTCTATGAGAAAATATATATTCTTTTGTATGTCTAGAGCAGTGTTTTTCAACTCCAGTCCTCAAGGCACACCAACAGGTCATGTTTTCAGGATTTCCCTCAGATGAAACAGCTGTGGCAATTACTAAGGCAGTGAAACTGATCAAATCACCTGTGCAAACTCATGGAAATCCTGAAAACATGACCTGTTGGTGTGCCTTGAGGACTGGAGTTGAAAAACACTGCTCTAGAGAGTTGTAATTCTATATGTTTAGAAGTGACAGTTATGGCTTTAGTTGAGAGTAAGTAACCTTTATATACAAGATAAGGTATAAATTCTATCTATACTGTAATATTTCCTGATTAACCTCTTCACCTCCAGAAGAATTTCCCAGTTTAGGACCAGAGCACTTTTTGCGATTCGGCACTGCGTCGCTTTAACTGACAATTGCGCGGTCGTGCGACGTTGTACCCAAACAAAATTTGCATCCTTTTTTTCCCCACAAATAGAGCTTTCTTTTGGTGGTATTTGATCCCCTCTGCGTCATTTTTGATCGCTGCTATAAACAAAAGGAGACCGACCATTTTGCAAAAAAACCCAAATTTCTTACTTTTTGCTAAAATTCAAATCCAAAAAAACGGTTTTATATTCTCCCTCATATTTGTGATAAAAAAAATCGCAATCGGCGCTTATTGATTGGTTTGCGCAAAAATGGCCGCATTTACGGATGGTGAGAATTAATTTCTGGGGTTTTTATTTATTTATTTATTTTTTACTAGTAATGGCTGCGATTTTTAGCGGTACTGCGATATTGCAGTGGACATGTCGGACATTTTTGACACTTTTTTGGGACCAATGACATCTATACAGGGATCAGAAATTTAAATGTCCATTGATTACTCTATAAATGTCATTGGCAGTGAAGGGGTTAACCTGCAGGGGGAGATCTAGGGGTTAAGTGTGTTCCCTGGGTGTGTTCTTAATGTGGGGGGGTTGGGCTACCATGGGCATGAGAGAGCTAACTGATCCCAGTGACAGGGAGCAGTAGATCTCTCATGCCTGCACTGTCAGAATGGGTAACCGCCGTGTTTACATTGGCGGTTCCCCGTTCCTTGGCAGTGGCCGCTCATCGCGCACACGCCTCAGGAGTGTGGCGGGCGTGCACGTTCGCTGCCTGCAGCGCATGCGAGCCCCCTAGCGGCCATTCGCAGATCGCCGCCTTTTTACGGCGATTCGCGGCCATCGTCCACACTGCCACCGTAAATATGCGGTAGGCAGTGTGGAACTGGTTAAGGCACACCTATAAGAAAGAATTTAGTGTCACTTACAACATCTCCTCCGCTCCTCTGTCTCTTTCTGTTGGGGAACCCCAAAGCTCTGTCCTTGGGTCCCTCCTATTCTCCCTCTATACCTCTTCCCTGGGCCAGTTGATAACTTCCCATGGCTTCCATTACCACCTCTATGCCGACGACACCCAAATCTATCTCTCGACTCCTCAACTCTACACCTCAATCTCCTCACACATCACCAACTTACTGAATGACAGATCGGTATGGATGTCATGCCACTTCCTCAAACTCAATCTTTCTAAAACTGAGTTTGTAATATTTCCTCCTCCCCGGTCCCCCCCCCCATGACTTTACCATTGAGATCAACGGCACAACCATTGGTCCTTCCACACATGCCAGGGTGCTGGGTGTAATCCTTGATTCTAACCTGTCATTCAGCCCCCACATCCAATCACTGGCTAAATCTTGCCACCTTAACCTCCGCAACATCTCCAGAATTCGCCCCTTCCTGACTAACGACACCACAAAACCACATATTCTCTCCTTGGTTATTTCCTGCCTTGACTACTGCAACTCCCTCCTCACTGGCCTACAGTTACACAGGTTATCCCCCCTTCAGTCTATCATGAATGCTGCTGCCAGACTTATACACCTTACTAACCAATCCACGACTGCTGCCCCCTCTGCCAATCCCTTCACTGGCTTCCGCTACCCCACCGTATAAAATTCTAAATACTAATATAGGTGTCACTGATGGGCACTGATTAGGTGCCACTGATGAGGAGGTACTAATATGCCACACTGATGGGCACTGATGAGCACTAATAGGCAGCACTGGTGGGCACTGATAGATGGCACTGATAGGTGGCACTGATGAGCATGGATAGGTAGCACTGATGGGCAGCACTGATTAGTGTCACTGATGGGCACTGATTGGTGTCTCTGATGGGCATTGATTGGTGTCACTGATGGGCACTGATTGGTGGCACTGGGGGGCTTTACTGTAATCAGGGCATTGATTCAGTCTGCATTCATCTTCAATCATGAATGCTGCTGCCAGACTTATACACCTTACTAACCGATCCGCGACTGCTGCCCCCTCTGCCAATCCCTCCACTGGCTTCCGCTACCCCACCGTATAAAATTCTAAATACTAATATAGGTGTCACTGATGGGCACTGATTAGGTGCCACTGATGAGGAGGTACTAATATGCCACACTGATGGGCACTGATGAGCACTAATAGGCAGCACTGGTGGGCACTGATAGATGGCACTGATAGGTGGCACTGATGAGCATGGATAGGTAGCACTGATGGGCAGCACTGATTAGTGTCACTGATGGGCACTGATTGGTGTCTCTGATGGGCATTGATTGGTGTCACTGATGGGCACTGATTGGTGGCACTGGGGGGCTTTACTGTAATCAGGGCATTGATTCAGTCTATCATGAATGCTGCTGCCAGACTTATACACCTTACTAACCGATCCGCGACTGCTGCCCCCTCTGCCAATCCCTTCACTGGCTTCCGCTACCCCACCGTATAAAATTCTAAATACTAACCACAACATACAAGGCCATCCACAACATCACCCCCAGCTACATTACCAATCTCATCTGCAGATATCGCCCAAATTTTCCTCTCCGCTCCTCCCAGGACCTCCTGCTCTCTAGCTCCCTGGTTACCTCCTCCCATGCTCGCCTACAGGACTTCTCCAGAGCCTCTCCCATCCTCTGGAACTCCCTGCCCCAGAATGTCCGGTCAGCCCCCACCCTATCTGCCTTTAGGCGATCCTTGAAAACTCACTTATTCAGGGAAGCCTACCCCTCCTCCACCTAAGAACTGTGCCTGAGTCACCTCTATTAGATCATACCCCACAGCCATTACCTTTTGTACCACCTCCTCCCCTCCCTTAGATTGTAAGCTCCACGAGCAGTGCCCTCCTATTCCTTCTGTATTGAACTGTATTGCAATTGTAAAGCACTGCACAAACCGTTGGCGCTATATAAATCCTGTATAATAATAATAATAATAATAATAATTTTGTATGATAAGGTTTTAGAGATGGTATTTATCAAACAAAACAATATATGTTATGAATGATACCCTCTACTGTAATGTTTTCTGATTAACCACTTGCTTACAGGTCACTTTCACCCCATTCCTGCCCAGGCCATTTTTCAGCGGTCATGCTACACTGTACCCAATTTCATTTTTAATCCTTTCATTCACACAAATAGAACTTTCTTTTGGTGGTATTTAATCTCTGCTGTTCTTTTTATTATTTTTTACTAAAAAAAAAAAGAAAAAAGACCGAAAGTTTTTCTTAGTTTCTGTCAGTAAATTTTGTAAATAAGTAATTTTTCTCCTTCACTGATGGGCGCTGATGAGGCTGCATTCATGGGCACTGATCAGGTGGCACTTATAGGCACTGATGAGGCAGTACTAATTGGCACCAATTAGGTGGCACTGATGAGGAGGCAGTAATATGCCACATTGATGGGCATTGATAGGTGGCACTGATAGGCGGCACTGATGGGCAGCACTGGTGGGCACTGATAGGTGGTACTGATGGTCACTGATAGGCGGCACTGGTGGACACTGATAGGCAGCACCGATGGGCATGGATAGGTGGCACTGATGGGCAGCACTGATTGATGTCTCTGATGGGCACTGATTGGTGTCACTGATGGGCACTGATTAGTTGGCACTGATGAGGAGGCACTAATATGCCACACTGATGGGCACTGATAGGTGGCACTGATGAGCACTAATAGGCAGCACTGGTGGGCACTGATAGATGGCACTGATAGGTGGCACTGATGAGCATGGATAGGTAGCACTGATGGGCAGCACTGATTGCTGTCACTGATGGGCACTGATTGGTGTCTCTGATGGGCATTGATTGGTGTCACTGATGGGCACTGATTGGTGGCACTGGGGAGGCTTTACTGTAATCAGGGCATTAATGATCAGTACCCTGATGGCGTGTCTGGGTGTTCCCTGCGAGGAGATGCCACTGACAGTGTGAGGCGTTGAGAGCGGATCACTGGAACGTCCGCATTTACATGTGACCGGCTGTGATTGGACACATCTAACACATTGGACGTGATCGGCTCTTTACAGAGATTGGGGTCCGCACGTGCGCGCGAGAGCAGCCGTTCTGGGCGCCGTCATATGATGTCCACCCAGAACAAGAGCCGCACCACTCCTCCGTCATTTGACGGTGGGTGGACGGGAAGTGGTTAACCACTTCAATACCAGGCACTTAAAACACTTCCTGCCCAGACCAATTTTCAGCTTTCAGTGCTGTTGCGCTTTGAATGAGAATTGCACGGTCGTGTGACGTTGTACCCAAACAAAATTTTTATCATTTTGTTCCCACAAATAGAGCTTTCTTTTGGTGGTATTTGATCACCCCTGTGGTTTTTATTTTTTGCGCTACAAAGAAAAAAAGACCAAAAATTCTGAAAAAAAAAAGTTTTTCTTTGTTTCTGTCACAAAACTTTGTATAAGTACATTTTTTCCATCACTGACAGGCACTGATGTGGCTACACTGATGGGCACTGATTAGGCTACACTGATGGGCACTGATGAGGCAGTACAGATTGGCACTGATGAGGTGGCACTGATAAGGTTGCACTGATGATGGAGCACATATATGCAGCACCAATTGGCACTGATAGGCGGCACTGATAAGCAACACTGACGGGCACTGATAGGTGGCACTGATGGACACTCATAAGCAGCACTGATAGGTGGCTCTTGGCACTGATAGGTGGCACTGCTGGGCACTGATAGGTGGCACAGGTGGGCACTGATAGGCGGCACTGGTGGCCACTGGTACATGGCACTGGTGGGCACTGGTACATATAGTACTGTTAGGGATGGCATTGGCAGACATCACATATGGGCACAGTGCCATCCCTACTGTGTACTGTATGCCCCTTACTTGGTGGTCTAGTGTGGACTCCCTGGTGGTCCCTGGGCGGCCTCTTGATTTTCTCCCTGGTGGTCCTGGGCGGCCTCCTTGTGCTGTCCTTGGGGGGGTCTCTGGTGGTCCTGGTCGGCTCCCTGGTGGTCCAGAGTGGTGATCCTGAGGGAGGCTGCACTGATTAACGTTCAGCGCAGCCCCCCGTCAGGAGAGCAGCCGGTTGGTCTGCAGACCTGAGCAGGGGAAGAGCCAGTAAGCGGCTCTTCCTGTTTACACTGTGATCAGCCGTGATTGGTCAAATAAATCCTGTATAATAATATATAACAGAGTGTTCATACTTACAAATCCACTAAAGCATTTGTTTTGTGTAGAGTGAAACATACCTGGATGTCCTCCATCCAGGAAATGAGGTGGGGCTCTATCTATTCTAATGAGAAGCTCACAGTGTGCAGTGAAATCAGAGGAAGCCGTTTCAGTCCAGGAAAGGAGCCGCTACAACTGTGCAAGACTGAAGGGAAGGCCGGAGTTCAGCTTTGAGAAATCAGCTGATCAGTGTCTGTATGTCAGAAGGCCAGGATAAAAATGATTTTGCGTTTTCACGGCCGTTCTAATTGGCAAATGAGTCGCCTGAAATTAAATGCTAATTTCCTGACGTGCAGAAGCATATGTTGTAAAATGTCGTTGATGATGACATTTGACAGTCGGCATCATCTCCATTAATTGGTTTCCTTTGAAGAATTTCACAGCCTTCATGTTCCTGTGTTCAGCGACTGGCCTAAAGTTCGCCCCCGACCACAAATCCCGCAGGGAGTTGTCGCCGTAAGGTATAATTAGTCCGGCATGCTAATTAACAGTTTGAAATGAATTGATTGGACGCTTTGATGAAAGCGGCTTCTCCGATAAAATGTATATTATGGTTATCAAATATTGACATTGCTACATTGTATGAATTATAACCAGGATAATAGGAAGGGCATTAACTCTTTTATGACCAGAGGCAATTGATGTGCCGATGGGAGACACGTACTGAGCAGCGCTGGTTAACTTGACAATAACTCTAGGACTAATGTAAAATAATTTTTTGCATTTTTTAAAATTATATCTAAAAAAAATGATATGGCAACCAATCAGTCCTTTCTTCAACTTCTTAAATCTGTCATAATTCCAGTGTCTTCGTAACATCCCTACACTGGACTGAAATCTTAACCAGTTCCAGTCCAGGCCAATTCTGACATTCCTCTCCTACATGGAAAAATCATAATTTTTCTTTGCTAGATAACTACTTAGTACCCCCAAACATTATATATATTTTAGTAGAGGACCAAGAGAATAAAATAGTGGGTGTTGCATATCCACTTGCTGACCAGGCCTTTTACTGACACCTTGTTTACAAGAAAAAATCTGCAATTTTTGCTATAAAATCACATGTAACCCCCAAACATTATATATTTTTTTTAGTAGAGACCCTAAGGAATAAAATGGCGGTTGCTGCAATTTTTTTATGTCACATGGTTTTTGCGCAAATTAAAAAAAATAATACACTTTAACCGCTTAAGGACCACCCCACGTACATTTACTGCAGCATTCCTTCTTCGGGTCTGGGGCATGCTCACACGCGCTGTCAGTGATTGGACAAGGAACACTGATCTCTGTCTTTCTTCAGTTAAACACACACCCCCCCCCCCCCACACACAGTTGGAAAACACTCACAAGGAGCACAGTTAACCCTTTCATCACTCTTGATTATCCCCTTCCCTGCCAGTGTCATTTATACAGTGGCAGTGCATTTGTTTTAGCACTGTATTGGTGTCACAGGTCCCCAAAAAGTGTCACAATGTCGGATTTGTCCGCTGCAATGTCACAGCCCTGCTAAAGATTGCTGATCGCCGCCATTACTAGTAAAAACATTTAAAAAAAAAAGTCCATAAATCTATCCCATAGTTTGTAGAAGCTATAACTTTTATCAAAAACATGTAACAGAATACACATTGGCCTACACTGATGACGAAATTAGATTTTTTTACATTTTTTTTTTGGATGTGTTTTATAGCAGAAAGTAAAAAATAAAGTTTTTTTTTCAAAATTGTCGCTATTTTTTTGTTTATAGCGTAAAAAATAAGAAACGCAGAAGTGATCAAATACCACCAAAAGAAAGCTCTATTTGTGTGAAAAAAAGGACATCAATTTTATTTGGGCACAGCCGCGCAATTGTCAGTTAAAACAACGCAGTGCCATATCGCAAAAAAAATGGCCTGGTCAGGAAGGGGGTAAAACCTTCCAGAGCTGAAGTGGCTAATACATTGAATAAATAAATATATAAATAAATAATAATAAATAGATACCTAACATTTCATGCTTTAAAGTTGTGTGCTTTTGTGGAAGGGTGCCAAACTACGGTACTTAAAAATCTCCATATGCTTTAAAAGCTTTTATAGGTTACCAGTTTAGAGGTACACAGGAGGTCAGGTGCTGTAATTATTGCTCTTGGCTCTGATGTGTGCGGCAATACCTCACATGTGTGGTGCGATTGCTGTTTACTGTGCGCAGGACCAACGCGCACACTCGCCTTTGCACGTGAGCACAGGGGGAGGGGGGTAATTGAAAAAAATATATATATATTTTAATTTAACCATTTCAGGATTTACCCCCTTAATGTCCAGGCCATTTTTTGCGATACGGCACTGCGTCGCTTTAACTGACAATTGTGCGGTCGTGCAACGTTGTACCCAAACAAAATTGACGTCCTTATTTTTCCCACAAATAGAGCTTTTTTTTGGTGGTATTTCATCCCCTCTGTGGTTTTTATTTTTTGGTCTAGAAAAAAAAAGACCGACAATTTTGAAAAAAAAAACAATATTTTTTTACTTTTTACTATAATACATATCCAATACATATCCAATGTCTATTCTGCTACATATTTTTGTTAAAAAAAAAATCTCATTAAGCGTATATTGATTGGTTTGTGAAAAAGTTATAGCGTCTACAAAATAGGGGATAGATTTATGGACTTTTATTTTTTTTTTAATGTTTTTACTGGTAATGGCGGTGATCTGCGATTTGTAGCAGAACTGCGACATTGCAGTGGACAAATCTGACCCCAAGTGACACTTTTTGGGGACCAGTGACATTATTACAGTGATCAGTGCTATAAAAATGCACTGATCAATGTATAAATGACACTGGCAGGGAAGGGGTTAACACTAGGGAGCGATGAAAGGGTTAACTGTGTTCCCTGGGTGTGTTCTAACTGTGTGGGGGATGGGCCTCACTGGGACAACACAGAGATCGCCGTTCCTGATCACTAGGAACAGCAGATCTCAATGTTGTCCCCTGTCAGAACGGGGATCTGCCTTGTTTACATAGGCAGATCCCCATTCTGCCTCTCTGTGGAGCGACTGCGAGTGGCCAGTGGACATAGAGTCCGCCAAACCCGCACACGCGTGTCTCTGGTGGTGCGCGTGCACCCACAGTATCTATTGCAGGGAGCGACGTAGGGGTACGTCGCTTCGTGCAATAAAGCTGACCTGCCTCAGTATATATACTGTGGCTGGTCAGCAAGAGGTTAAATTCTTTTTTAACACTGTACCTTTATTTTTGTTTTTTTACCATCATTTTTTGCTATCACAGGGGATAAACAGCATCCCTTGTGATAGGGCCGTGACAGGTCCTCTTTATGGAGAGATCTATTAGACCCCAAACCTCTCCTCTACCCTCCAAAGCATCAGATCTAACCAAGATCGATTTGCTCTGATGCTTTCATAAGCCGTTAAAGGCTTATTTACATGAGAAACAACATCAGATCCTCTCACTGTGTCCCAGGAAGTGGATGTCGCCGGTCGCTTCCCAACTGGGCTCCCTGATTGGACCGAGACCCCCTTCCGCCGCCTGTAAAAGTAATCCAGCAAGCACTTGGCTTCACTGACATGTTGACCATGGGATTGGTATGTGATGATGAGCTATTAGGAATAAGTGAAATTCAGGCAAAAATCTGTGGACTTTGGCAAAACGTTTGCTTTTGGTGAAAAGTCAATAGAAAGTCAATAGGAAAGGCAATATGAAGGTAGATTCTGGTGGTTTTCATAGGGTGCAGTTGGGTTTAAATGGCTACTGAGGGTTATAGAAGCCCCCTCCAGCTATCCTTGACCTATCCTTGTGACAAAAGAAATCATTTGCTCATTAGCGTATTTTTTTTTTTTTTTTAACAAAAAGACAAAAATTGAGGGCTGGTTCACACCAGAATTGCTTAGGAACGCTTCCCGCTTTCCTGTGCAATTACTGTGCGTTCCCCTGCAGTGCTGCCATTCATTTAAATAGGCTGCAAATTGCACTGTAATGCGCAAAAATTAGTGCATCTTCTACTTTTGAAAAATGCGCCGCACCAGATTACTGCAATTTGGTGCATGCAAACGCACTGCATTTGCACTGAATTAGGGGCGGCATTTACAATGTATTGGAACCCGCAACAGATCACAAGGGCAGTGCATTTTGAGCATGGTGCGGGTGTCTTTCCTGTACCACATTCTGGTGTGAACCATAGGTGTGCGCAGCTGATTGTATTAGAGTGTGCACCCCAAAGCTCTTACACACATGCGTGTGTGTGTGTGTGTGTGTGTATTTAAGTACTGTATAAATGTATCAAAACATAGACAATAGGGCAGTGGACTGTGCCAATCACTCACTGTGTTCATTCAGAAAAGGAAGGGGCTGGTAAATGACATGTTCGCCGGACCCTTCCCCGCTCTCTATCCTGAAACGATCCTCTGCAGCAACCAGCGGGAGAGGAAAGGAAGGGAAGCCAGCAGCGCTGCAGGGGGAGGGGGGATCAGGGGAGCACCCAGGGGGGCCTGGGCAGCAGAAATAAGAGAAACAGGGATAGGCTCCCCTGACACAACCTGCGCACACGCCTATGCAGTGGACCTGTATCGAGCTTTGGGTCTCTGCTTCTGTAGCCATGGCCGATGCATTCCGCTATGGGTGTAGGCTGGGCAAGGAGTCCGTCCTGAATTTATGCAATCTGTAGGCAAAGAAGGTATCTCGATCGCCGCACATCATGCAAGCACCTCTGTCACACAAGTAGTAGCAACCTCAGCCCAGCTCCATCTAAGCCACTCGCCTCTGACGCATTTCGCCCCACCAGCAAGGCTTTGTCATGGAGATTACTAACAAATGACAAGCAAACACACATAGAGCAAAAATACAAAGAACTAAAAAAAATGAAATAACTTTCCCTAAATACATCCCAAAACATGCCCTCCAAGAAAATAAAAAGTAGACTTTATTGTAATTGATTGACAAGTAAATTTGGCCTTCAAATATTTTACCTTCAAAACAAAACAGTGTTTTAATTGTAATGTGTGGCTAACATTAAAACCAGAACAGCAATTAAATATCAATATTTTGCCTTTCAGGTTTTGGCATGACCACCCCAGCCACCATTGCAGGGAAGATTTTCCTTATATTCTACGGCTTGATTGGATGCGCAGCCACCATCTTGTTCTTCAACCTCTTCCTGGAACGTCTGATCACAGTCATCGCCTTTATCATGAAGTCGTTTTATGAGAGGCAGCTGAGGAGGAAGGAAGGCGTGCCTCCCGAAGCACGTCGGGGCTCTGGTAACTCGGAGGTGGACAGTCTAGCTGGATGGAAACCATCCGTATATTACGTAATGCTCATTTTGTGCGTGGCGTCCATTATCATATCTTGCTGTGCCTCTGCCATGTTCTCGCCCATCGAAGGATGGGGTTACTTTGACTCTCTTTATTTTTGCTTTGTTGCCTTCAGCACTATCGGATTCGGTGACATGGTCAGTAGTCAAAAAGCCAAATATGAAAACCAAGGACTCTATCGTTGTGGCAATTTCATCTTTATTTTTATGGGGGTTTGCTGTATATATTCCTTATTTAATGTTATTTCGATAGTCATCAAACAGTGTGTCAATTGGATATTAAAGAAACTAGAATGCCGATGTTGCCAAAGATGCCAAAGAAAAATATTTAGGCCTAAAAGAAATGTGGTCATGCCGCACAATGTTCGAACTAGACGCAACATCTCTATTGAAACGGACGGAGTTTATGAGAGTGAGACGGACGGCAGGAGGATGTCGGGTGAGATGATCTCCATGAAAGACTTCTTGGCCTCCAACAAAGTCTCATTGGCCATCATGCAGAAGCAACTCTCGGAGACAGCCAATGGTTGCCCGAGGCAAATCGGCACAAGTTCCCGGCACAATGGGTTCTCAGGTGGTGTGGGGGCGTTAGCAATTATGAATAATAGACTGGCAGAGACCAGTGTGGACAGGTGAATGCTCTAGCTGGAAAGACGATGGAAGAATTGTTTAAGAATCTTGAAGAGTTTCACGTCTGAGTTTACTTTAACTGTGAATGTTCTGATTTATCCAGGCTATGGTTTACCTAGTAGTAGTTAGTCACATTCAACTCAACTTGCTTTTTAATGTTTATGATGTTTTGCTACTTATCCAAATGCTTTCCTTGGCATTATTGATAGTCAGAAACATACCCCAGTATTAATTGCCACAGGTGGAACTCAGTTACCTTCAGCCAGATATAGATGGTTTGAATGTCGGCTGGTTCAGCAGGGACAGGCTGAGATTCTATCCTTGTATGGGCAGGCTGACTATACCCAAGTCGACCGATTAACTTGGATACAACCAGCCTGTCAGATTTTTCATGCAATTATTGCCAGGGGCTATAACTGCTAGCAATAATCACTGTGTGATGCAGAGAGAACACAAAAGCTTAGTGGGAGGGATTCCCCCATCAACACTGTGTTGATGGGGGAATCAAGCGTTTTTCTTTCCTGCGACCGAAAGAAAATCGCAATGTCTATGGCTGGCTTGAATCTATGTTCCTGACAACCAATAAAGCTGAGGCAAATGATTGGATAAGTAGTGCAACATCTTCAACATTACATAACAAGTCCAGCAGATTGTGACTAATTAATACAAGGTCACAAAGATACATGGAGGTTGATCTATAAAGAATAGAGGACGGGAAGGGCGAAGATCCTGAATGTAGCAGCCATCAACATGTGACCCAGAAAATTATTTTTGCTACAGGAAACACCTCAATTTTTAAAAGTTAATTGCATCCAAAAATATATATTACTGTTTTTCTTCTTTCGGTTTTTCTTTATTCGGAAGAAAGAAGATGAAACTCTGCACTCCACAAAAAAACACCCACGTGTGAAAGTGGCTTCAGCCTGACTCCTCCCAGTCCATGGTCTCGGCGCATTTCGCCCCGCCTAGTGACTAAGCCCTGTAGACGGGGAGAAATGTGTTGGGGGTGTGGCCTGGGAGGAGTTGGGCTGAAGCCACTTTCACTTTCCTTTACACATGGGCTTTTTTTTTCGTGAAGTGTGGCATTGAATGTTCTTTCTTCCCACATACGCACATAGTGCCGGGATGGGCTCTCTTAAAGCCACCACCTATTATACTCAGTGGGAGTCTGCTTAGGACTTTGCTTAGAGCGGTGCTCAAAGTTGAATCACATGTCAGCTTCTAATATCTCCAGTGGCAAGATCTGAGAATTCCCAGTTTGCAGCAATTCATTACAACTAAACGTCATAACTAAATCGCCACACCACCATCTCCGATAGCTCCTCTGTGACTAAGGATGAGAAAAATTGACTGTTTACATTTCCCTGAAATTTTGGTGGAAATCATAAAATTTCAGCAAAATATTGCCATTTTGTCAAGATGCATTGGAGTCCACGACAAAAAGGTGGTCTGGGGTTGTTTTTAAGGGTAAAAAAAGAATATTTTAGGCTGCTCAACTTCCTAAAAGGTCTAGAATCTTAATCCACTAGAACCAAAACCTTATTTTATGGACTACTATGGACCAATACATACATACAGTATTTGTTCAATGTCCTAATGCAACCGGATGCATATAGCCTTTGAATAAGTATTTGTGTATTGGTCCATAGCAGTCCATAAAGAAGAGCTTTGGTTCTAGTGGATAAATGTTTTTTAAGGGTGCAATAGACCTTCAATGCCTCCAGAGGGTCACTGAAGCTCCTTTCACTTATCCTGGACCTGTTTTTGTGCCAAAAAACAGCCTTTGACCTAAATACACCCAAAAAACCTGCAGCCTCTTAATAATTCGCTTTTTTTATTTCAAGAAATTTTACCCTAAGCAGCTCAATAAGCTATCAGCAAAATCACAAATTTTGTAGTAATCACTCTGCTCATTCCTTTCAGAAAAGCAGAATAAAAAAAAGAATATGTAAGAAAATGGAAGACAATGACACCCATATGTTATTTCTATAGGGGGTAATGAGGAAATATACTGTAGGTAATTGTTACCACTGGAGTCAAATACTTGTGTTCACCAATACTGAATGCCAGCCTTTTATTTTCCCCAATTCCCATA
The DNA here is from genome assembly GCA_018402905.1 of Glandirana rugosa. Lineage (NCBI taxonomy): Eukaryota > Metazoa > Chordata > Amphibia > Anura > Ranidae > Glandirana > Glandirana rugosa. The sequence goes on along the minus strand of BLSH010017222.1, from coordinate 449,573 downwards.
ACTTGTTCTAATTTTATCCAAGGTTTCTCAAACAGCTGCAGGTCAATGAACTAATGTAACTTCCTCCTAAGTTGTTTTCAGCAAACGAGATCTGTCTAGTAGGGAAAATATATGATAAAGTTCCTAAATATCGCCTGTTACATGATTAGGTACTTATTGTAACAGGCAATAAAACAAGCAGTAAAAAAAAAAAAAAACTATAACTGTCCTCCAGTCATCCTTTTCAGCCAAGCCAAGTTGTAAACCTATGAAGGTTCTCACCTGTCTAGATTAGTCTTTCTCAGCCAGGATTCCATGGAACCCTGGGGTTACTCCAGAGTTTGCTAGGGGTTCCTTGAGCAATCCTGTCCAGTTATCATTTTCAACTAAGCCAGGTTGTAAACCCATGAAGGTTCTCACCTGTTTAGATCACCCTTTCTCAACCTGAGATCCATTGAACCCTGGGGTTCCTCTAGAGGTTCCTAGAGCCGTCATCCTTTTCAACCAAATCAAGTTGTAAACTTGTAAAGGTTCTCATCTGTCTAGATTAGTCTTTCTCAAGCAGGATTCCATAGAACCCTGAGGTTCTTCCAGAGGTTGCTAGGGGTTCCTTGAACAACCCTGTCCAGTTTTCCTGTTCAACCATGCCAAGTTGTAAACCCATGAAGGTTTTCACCTGTTTTGATCACCCTTTCTCAACCAGGATTCCATGGAACATTGGGGTTCCTCCGGGGGTTGCTGGGGGCTCCTTGAGCAATGAGCAACTTCTGCCTCTCAGAAGAGTGGCACCAGTGATCTTTTTAGCTATCTATTAGAGGGGGGATTCTTCCTACTGACCCTAAATGTAAGGAGCATTCTTTCTTAGGACCATCATACTAATGTACTATGAGTGCTAGATATAGCAAATATTAGCAAGGGTTCCCTGAGACCAGAAATGTTTTTCAATGGTTTCTAGGTGTTACAACCGTTGAGAAAGGCTGGTCTAGATCCTGGTATAGCTAGTAATATTCGGTCAAATTTAACTGCACTTGCTCTGTAATGGTAAAGACGTTTCACTGCTCATCCAGTTTTAATGATCAGATTGAGGTACATACCCCAGCATTCATATCCCCACAATTCATTCTGTCACATTAACACAATGACCAAGGCAGTTGTTGCATAGGGTGGTTTCATAAACTTTCACAACTCCCATCCTGTTCTTGGGCAATCATCACCTGCTCTGAAATATTCCATGGGTTGCTTGGTTGGTTGGTTGGTTGGATAAAGGGGACTGATTTATATGTGGTTTTAAATGCTGGGGTATGTTCCTGACACTCATTAGAACTGGAGAAGACATTTGGTTGAGCAACGAAATGTCTTCAAGATTACAAAACAAGTCAAGACAAATGTGACCACCTACTGCCTAGTACCAATTTTCAAAAATGGTGACCAATGACAGGGGAGCAGCAACCTTTAGACTCCTTTCACATGGGTCAGATACGGTTTTGCTCAGCAGTGGACCTGTCCGCTGATCCCCTGCTGAGTTGACCAGAGCGGCCTGATGACAGTTCTGTGTCTGGACCAGCCATACGTTTACATCTGACTGCCCTTAGATCGGATCCAGCCAGTCAGAGAGGAATGGATCCCCTTCAGTTTGTTTTTGCTGGGTCCTAGGTAGCCTGGTGTAAACAGTTTACACCTGACTACCCATAGAGGAGAATGAAGGTTCTGATCAGGTCCCTCGTGTGAAAGGGGCCTTAAAACTACATCTACCAACAGCCCCAAACCTATAGCCAATGGAAGAAGAATGGGTGGATCCATCGTACTCCCTAATTAGATAAGCAATAAATATGATTAAAGAAAAGATTTTACAGATATTTTTACATTAGGCACAAATATTAAAACAAATAAATACATTTTATAAAATGGATTACCTTAATGTCCGGCCTTGCAGGCTATAGTTTGTTGGACTTTGGAGAAAGACATGCTTGACTTTTATGGAAGTATTTTTATATTCTGTTGGATACATTTGCCACACTGTACTGAAAATGTATGTATTGAGTATTATATAGAAATATCAGAAAATTTTATTTGATGACTTAAAGTAAAGTAAAATTGCTTATACACACACAGGTAAATATACAGTATCTCACAAAAGTGAGTACACCCCTCACATTTTTGTAAATATTTTATTATATCTTTTCATGTGACAGCACTGAAGAAACAACACTTTGCTACAATGTAAAGTAGTGAGTGTACAGCTTGTACAACGGTGTAAATTTGCTGTCCCCTCAAAATAACTCATCACACAGCCATTAATGTCTAAACCGCTGGCAACAAAAGTGAGTAACCCCTAAGTGAAAATGTCCAAATTGGGCCAAAAGTGTCAATATTTTGTGTGGCCACCATTATTATCCAGCACTGCCTTAACCCTCTTGGGCATGGAATTCACCAGAGCTTCACAGGTTGCCACTGGAGTCCTCTTCCACTCCTCCATGACGATATCACGGAGCTGGTGGATGTTAGAGACCTTGTACTCCTCCACCTTCCGTTTGAGGATGCCCCACAGATGCTCAATAGAGTTTAGGTCTGGAGACATGCTTGGCTAGTCCATCACCTTTATCCTCAGCTTCTTTAGCAAGGCAGTGGTCGTCTTGGAGGTGTGTTTGGGGTCGTTATCATGTTCGAATACTGGACTGCGGCCCAGTCTCTGAAGGGAGGGGATCGTGCTCTGCTTCAGTATGTCACAGTACGTGTTGGCATTCATGATTCCCTCAGTGAACTGTAGCTCCCCAGTGCCGGCAGCACTCATGCAGCCCCAGACCATGACGCTCCCACCACCATGCTTGACTGTAGGCAAGACACACTTGTCTTTGTACTCCTCACCTGGTTGCCAACAACACACGCTTGACACCATCTGAACCAAATAAGTTTATCTTAGTCTCATCAGACCACAGAACATGGTTCTAGTGATCCATGTCCTTAGTCTGTTTGTCCTCAGCAAACTGTTTGTGGGCTTTCTTCTGCATCATCTTTAGAAGAGGCTTCCTTCTGGAATGACAGCCATGGTGACCAATTTGATGCAGTGTGTGGTGTATGGTCTGAGCACGGACAGGCTGACCCCCGCCCCTTCAACCTCTGCAGCATTGCTGGCAGCACTCGTACGTCTATATCCCAAAGACAACCTCTGGATATGATGCTGAGCATGTTCACTCAACCTCTTTGGTCGACCATGGCGAGGCCTGTTCTGAGTGGAACCTGTCTTGTTAAACAGCTGTATGGTCTTGGCCACCGTGCTGCAGCTCAGTTTCATGTTCTTGGCAATCTTCTTATAGCCTAGGCCATCTTTATGTAGAGCAACAATTCTTTTTTTCAGATCCTCAGAGAGTTCTTTGCCATGAGGTGCCATGTTGAACTTCCAGTGACCGGTATGAGAGAGTGAGAGTGATAACACCAAATTCAACACCCCTGCTTCCAATTCACACCTGAGACCTTGTAAAACTAACGAGTCATGTGACACCGGGGAGGGAAAATGGCTAATTGGGCCCAATTTGGACATTTTCACTTAGTGGTGAACTCACTTTTGTTGCCAGCAGTTTAGACATTAATGGTTGTGTGTTGAGTTATTTTGAGGGGACAGCAAATTTACACTGTTATACAAGCTGTACACTCACTACTTTACATTGTAGCAAATTGTCATTTCTTCAGTGTTGTCACATGAAAAGATAGAATAAAATATTTACAAAAATGTGAGGGGTGTACTCACTTTTGTGAGATACTGTATTTATCTATACTATGAGCAAGAGTGCAACGCACACACTGCCATGCCTAAAGTAGTTGGAAACCCAATCACCTAAAGCTCATAAAAACTTTATTATGGTCATTTCTAAAATCATTCAATCTTTTAAAATCTGCCACTTTTATCAAATGAATCCATGGAGATCCTATCCTGGTGGTTATTTCTGTTATTGGATGATAACATTCTGTATTGTCTACAACTGTGCTCCTGTGTTGTCACCCACACATTGATTTGCCACCATAGTCATGGGTGACAATGCTCTTTACGTATCTCCAAACTTTGCTCTTGCGTTGTCACCAACACATTGCACATGGATTGGTCACCATAGTTATGGGTGACAATGCTGTGTACTTGTCTCCCAACTGTGCTCCTGCATTTTCACCCTGTCACCAACGCATTGCATGTGGATTGCCCATCATAGTCATGGGTGACAACCAGTGGCGGCCTGTCCATACGGGGAGCAGACACACTGCCCTCCCTAATCCATGTGCCCAACCCCTAATCTACATGCAGGTCGCCAGACGCATGGATTCCAATGGGGGTTTTTTTTGTTTTTTTTTAGAAGCACATGATAAGAGCCTGAAGCTCTAATTGACTTCAAAAAATGCCTGAGCCCACCCAGTTGTGTGACAATTGCAAATTAATATTCGTTATTGTCTTCCTGAATCTCCTTCTGACCAATCAGGAAGCTGGTCCTGAGACCCGATTGGCCAGGGAGTCTTAGGACTCCCTGGCCAATCGGATCTCAGGACACACTTCCTGTTCGGCCAGGAGGAGAAGCAACAGACCAGCTCTTCTTTCCCCCTACCTCCTAAGGTAAAGCTTCTGATTGCCGCATTCCTGTCCATCTCCTGCAAGGGGGGAGGGGGGGTGATCGACACATTCCCGTGTCGATCTACACATTCTCCCATGGAGAGGGGGGGTTGGCGTTAGTTTGCCGCCCCCCCCCCCAAAAATATTGAGCACCGACCGCCACTGGTGACAACGCTCTGTACTTGTCCCCCAACTGTGCTCCTGTGTTGTCACCCTAAAAGGGACAATGGTGGGCCATGCCTGAGCAATGTGTGCTGGTGAAAGGGTGATCACAATTTTGTGAAAGGGACACATCACTGTCCGCCCTGTAACAGGAAGTGCCTGAACAAGGGCCTTCATGGCAGGATCACCAGGGATTATTTTAAAGAGCTGCACATTTAAAAAATGTTGAAAACGACATTTGAAATGACAAATATGTGTTAAAGCTTACATGATATTTTAGTGATTGGGTTTAGCTGCTAGATGGGGATGAAACCGTAAGGCTGCATTTGCATCTGAGCGATATGACGTCACATTTTGTGTTGCAGATTTTTGGTGTTTGTTGCAAAACAACCCGTTGACTTGAATGGGCTACCTGTAACGCAACAAATGTGCCAAAGAAGCACAAGTAACATTTGGCACTGAGTAAGCGCAAAAAATGCACGACTGCTACCTGTGTTTGGGGAGCCATTAAGAAATAATGACAAGACAAGCATGATGCGTGCTTTTCCAGCTTTTTCACACGCTTCCGGAAATGTGGGCAGAAAGTTACGTTTCTGCCCGTGTTGCCATGTTGCTGAGGTGTGAATGCAGCCTAAAGCGGATGATGCGAATTCGCTGAAACACGAAAAGGCTCGATTCACAAAGCTAACACTCCAGGATCAGTATACTTATTTTCTGTTTCATAATATTTATTGAAGACATTTTTAGGATAAGAAACAAAAAAGCAACCAGGAAACACAGGAGATCTCTGGCATGGCCAGATATGAAGCAGCACTTTGCATTTTAATGGGAATATTTCTGGAAAACACATTTCTAGTACCTACAATGGCAGACTATAGCAGCAACATTATGGAGACACAGAAATTAAAAATTAAGAACAGAGCAGAGGACAAGCCTCATCTGAGTGGAAGGGGGAGAGACTTTACTGGATTGGTCTAAAGTGAGTACACAATAGCACAAGATTCACTTAAAAAAATTACATTTATTGAATACAAACTTATAAAATTCCATAAAAAGCTTTATGATGTATAGTATGCATTACAAAAACCATCCATTCGGATAGGTTGATAGTTTAGCATGTGGAATTATGATCAACGTTTTGCAGACATTCTACTTCTTCAGGATAGTTCCATGTATTTATACATCTACTGATCAAACAGATGTATGTCAGCATCATAAAATATCGAATTACCTTTATTTCAATTCCAAAAATGATTGCTATATTTGCTGTGCTCACCATTTTGCCTAATTCCACCAATGTGTGGCGTCATGTGATACGACAGAAGACCGGCCCTCCCCCCACCTAGTGGCCAGTGGTGCCAGACCCACCGACCCTGTCTGGTGGATGTTGGACCGCAAATAGAAATGGGGTCACTATAAAACGGTATGATCTACAACATTAAATATAATGATAATAGTGTGGTGCCACATATCATTTAATATGCACACAGGCTTACACATGCTGCCTATGCCTAGAGCCCTTGCTTATGCACTCCTTCACAGGATTAGACCTTCCTCTCTCCAAAATTGGGAGGCTGTCCGCTGTCATCATTGTGTAGAGAAGCTTGCTTATCATTCTTCCTCATGGGGTTACACACACGGTGACTCCCCAACACTTCAACCCCATCCAACAGGGAGGGGAGTGTGGCGGAGGGAAAAGGAAAGGAAGGGAACCCCCCCCCATCCAAACCCAGGCCAAGTCCCAGAACAGTAACCCCAGGGCACCCCCATATCCTTAAAAGGCCAGCACGGCAAGTCCTCCCAAACATATAGGCAAAATCTCCTTACCTTAGTTGTTACAGACTGGAGACACACAGCAGCGGAACACCAAAGGCTTCTGTCGTCTGCTGTGTCTCTGGCCCCTCTAGAGTGGTCCCACCGGAAATGACAAAGCCCTGAGGCTCTCTGATGTCACATCCGGTCTGGGCTCCCGAGGAATGGATGTGATGTCAGAGAGCCCGTTCCTCGGGCGCCCGGACCGGATGTGACGTCAGAGAGCCTCAGGGCTCTGTCATTTCCGGATAAATTAAAAAATAAGCTTTATTATACAATGCTTAAAAATACAAGGTACATAAAATTAGACACTATAGCCCCAAGACACCGGAGGTATCAAATTGTGAACCAGGGTACAATAAAAAACATATATGGTCATAGCATGAACACGATCTCCAGTTTACAGTATACGTAATGTATGGAAGGTGTCTGTGAGGTCAACGTTTTGCCAAACGATTGGCTTTCTCAGGACCCAAACAACAAGGTAAAAAGTTACCAGCGATCACATATGGTCAGAGAGATCCTCCTGTTAGCTGCCCAAGACGGGCCTAGGGGCACACCAGATCATGAACTCTACCCCAAATGGGAGGAAGGAAAGGCGTCTATGCTGCAATGGATAACCAGACTGCATAGTCAACTGCATAGGCGTCTTTCCATCCTCCCGTTTGGGGGAGGTTTCTTGATCTGGTGTGCCCCTAGGCCTGTCCGAGGTGGCTAACAGGCGGATCTCTCTGACCATACGTGATCACTGGTAACTTTTCACCATGTTGTCTGGGTCCTGAAGAAACCAAGTGCTTGGCAAAATGTTGACCTCATAGACATCTTCCATACGTTACATGTACTGTAAACTGGAGATCATGGTCATGCTATGACCACATATGTTTTTACTGTACCTTGGATAACAATTTGATACCCCCGGTTTCTTGGGGCTATAGTGTCTAATTTTATGTACCTTGTATTTTTAAGCATTGTATAATAAAGTTCATTTTTTAATTTTAATTAGTCAAGAATTAAGGTTAGGGCTCCTGTCCTGTATTGAGGACTTTCTAACTGAGGCTACCAACCCTGTATATGGACATGAAAAAAATGCAAGAATGAAAAAAATGGGTGTTAAGTGGTATTTTCCAGAACTCCATAAGATTTAATACCAAAAATGTATTTATTAAATACATAGAGCACCAAGAACAAGGGAAAGCCTCTGCAAACCTTTTAATGGTTGGGCTGCACCGCATCAAGTGCAATAGATAGCAGGGATCCAAGCCGACCGTGCATAATCTCTACATAGCCACATACATAGGCCATCTGTCCTATGTGGTCCTATGTGCTGTAGCTGGTACAAGCTTGTACAAGCTGGTGTGCGGGTAGCTTGGGACGCGATGACATGTGTATGGAACGTTCACCCAGGTCCTTTTAACTGAGTACCACATAGGACAGATGGCCTATGTATGTGTAGAGAATATGCACGGTTAGCTTGGAACTTGCTATCTATTGCACTTTATGCGGTGCAGCCTATCCATTAAAAGGTTTTGCAGAGGCTTTCCTTTGTGCTTGGTGCTCTTGATACTAAATGTGAAGCAGTTATGGTACCAGTCATGCGGGTGAATGCGTACATGGTCTAGGTCCTTGGTCCAGGCTGTTGAGGCACGTTAATGTGTCTTCCATTGTCTCCCTCTAGCCCTTAACCTTCAGACAGAAAAAGAGTCAGTTACAGAATAGAGAAACCCTGATGAAGCGGATTTCTACACCGCGAAACATGTTGGAAACTCTGAAGTAACATTATACTCCATACAGTATATGTTTTTAATTGAATATGTTCGGGAAGTTCTTTGTATCAACTCCCTATTTTTATGCATTTATATACGTGATTTTTCTTTTTCTATGCATTTAATAAGTACATTTTTGATAATATATCTTATGGAGTTCTGGGGAATACCACTTAACGCCCATTTCTTTCATTCTTGCACTTTTTTCATATTTTTTATTTTATCCATGTCTCCCATCATGTTGCCACTATAGTCCTCCATTGTAGGTACTGGAAACGTGTTTTCCAAAAATATTCCTATTTTTTATTTATACCAGTGGAGAAGTTATGTGAAAAGAAACTCCTTAAAGTGGTATTAATGCCATTGAATTCTAGGTTGGGCCCCTGATCCAAAGGATCCAAGTCATAAAGTCAGTAGAGGATTGTTAAAGCCTTTAGGAAGGCAATGTAGAGTCCATGGTGTCCGCATCTTTTTTCAATTAGGCATCGCGTCAGAAAGGACAGCTGCCCGTGTTTTTGTTTGTCATCTTGTGTTTGAAGTATGCTTATTTCCCACAAAGTGACAGTTAATTTTAGTTGAGGCCGAGTCAATTTGAAAATAACAAGTCACATGGCTGAAAACAGAGTTCATTGTGCTGGTGTTAAAGCTTTGTGAATTTAGTATAAAGTGGACAGTTAGAAAGATAAAGCCATGCATTGTTTTTTACAAGCTGTAACATAGGAGCCATGACGTATACATTATCTGAATATATGAATGTCTGAAAGTGGCCACACACAGAAAGTTTTGGCTACTTGTTAACTTCATTCTTTGAGCCTTTGTCACTGTAACCAATGGAAGGATCATGAAGAACAGTCTTGTGCAGTATACATTAGGTATGGATTTCTGGTAACAAATGCAAAATGAAAGATTCACTCCACTCAAAACTGATGTTTTAGTTACAGATGGTGCTGGCAGGTTGGGTCATGCTTTAAATTTTTATGCCAATTTTGGGTGCTCCAGAAAAAAGATTTCCTTATAGAAACATCTGGCTTGTGTTGGAGATGGTCCTGGACTCACTGGATCAATCACTGCCTGGTCATGGGTGGGTATTTTTGTGGGCAAATAGGAAGAAATCCCTTCTAGTAGGTTGTTCCCAATGGTGGATGGTGGCAGTGGACCCTCTTAGGGCTTGGGCTGCCACTTTTTCTCCATGACCTTATGGTCATATCAGCATGTGGACTTGGGTAGGAAGGAGGGAGCGACTGAGTTGTCCAGAGAAAGGCAACTTTTAACTTAGTGGCAATATGTACATCAAGCCAACGGGTTTCGGGGGAAAGGACTCACCCTTCTTCAGGGCTGTTGCTGCGTGCTATTGGATGGGCACAGTGCAATCCCACCACAATGTACACACCAAGCAGAAATCTCATAATTGATGTAACCATTTGGGAAACATTCCCATCCAATAGCATGCAACAACAGCCCTGAGGAAGGGGCAGTCCTCCCTTTAAAGAAGCGACATGTACATCATGCCAACGGGTTTCAGGGGAAATGACTCACCCTTCTTCAGGGATGTTGCTGCATGCTATTGGATTTTTCTGGACAGCAGGGCATTCCTTTCTTTCTACCCAAGACTTCCTTTCTAAGAGTTCCTTCCTTCCTACCCTAGAAACAAAGAAGTGTGACGACAGAAAAAGACCAAATGGCCCATTGAAATGTCCTCATTTTTTTATTTTTAATTGTTGGTTTATTTTTTACTTTTTTCATCTGAGTGTAGATCCATGGTTATCCCAGTCATGTTTGAATTCACTTACTGTTGACTATTAAAGGTCTCAGCTCCATGTTACCCATACCTACTGCAAATAAGGCTGTGTCACTGCCCATGTGGCATTCTTTGTAATGTAAAAATGTAACACATTTCAGCAATGAGAGTGAGACTTCTTAGGAATGGTAACCTGATAGGTGGAGCTGGGAACTCAGGTGAAAGGATAAAAAAGAAGCAGTTTAGAGGTTAAACCTGCTGCCCAACTCAGGATTTGCTGTGTGTGGAATGGCCCTTTAATATATTAATGTCCTTACAATGGAACTGAGATTGTTTAGGGTGTTTTGTAATTCAAAGACATTGATGTATTTCTAAAGTCAAACCGTTATGTTGAGTTTTATATGGGGAATGGTTAGAATCTGTGTCCAGCTGAAGAGATTTTCCCATCATTTCCTATCCCGGAGACACAGCAGGAAGTGAGAGGAAGATAAAGCAACTCCTCAACTTTTCAGTATAATGTGAGTTCAGATCTAACAGTAGCCTCGGAGCGCACTGTGCTAGACCATACTCTATTGAACACACTTTAATCTCCTTATTTTGTCCCCCTAGCAGGGAGGAACTGTTCACTTGTCCTTACGTTATGCCAACTCCATTTACCCCAAAATGTGGGAAGGAAAGCAGAGAGTGAGCTTATGACAATCATTTCAGGACCACCAGCAAAAGTCTTACCTGCACCAGATAGGGTCCGTGATCTGCCTATCCTTTTACTAGGGGACCAGTGTCATCAGGCATCAAGGTGTATTTTTTTTAAAAAATGGATAATATACCAAATGATCTTATTTGAAAAAAGATACTGTATATAAAATATCTTATCATGTTCTTTTAGCACAGCAATTAAAGTGTATCTCCACTCCAAATGTGTTAGTATGTAAAATTATTCTATAACATGGGATGATAGATTGCAAACAGAGTAGAAATAAAATTAGCTTTTTAGGTCTATGTTGCCATTGCAGACCAATTGGCAGTTCAAAATGATTTAAACCTCTCAATCTCCAGCAGAAGGTTGTGTAGTTGGACCCTTGGGATACAGTTTATTGCCAGCTGGGCCTTCGAGATATATTTCAGTGCCAATTGGGCCCTCAGGTAAAATGTTGTTGCCAGTTGGGCCCCAGGCTAAGGTTTGGTGCCAATTGGACCCTTGGGATACAGTTTGTTGCCAGTTGGGCCCTCAGGATACAGTGTGGTGCCAACTGGACACATGGGGTACAGTTTGTTGCCAGCCGGGCCCTCTGGGTAAAGTTTGCTGCCAGTTGGGCCTTTGGGATACAGTTCAATGCCAGGTGTGCCCTCAGGATACATTTCGTTGCAACTTGCAACCTCAGGATACAATTCGGTACCAGTTGGGCCGTCGGCATACAGTTTGTGCAGTTGAGCCCTCAGGATACATTTTGGTGCCAGTTGTGGCCTCAAGATACACTTGGTTGCCACTTAGGGCCTCAGGATACAGTTTGGTACCAGTTTTATTCCTCAGGATACCAGTTTGACCCTCAGGATACAGTTTGATACCAGTTGAGGTCCTCACGATACAGCTTGGTTCAATTTGTGGTCCTCAGGATACAGTTCGGTACCAGTTTTGGCCCTTAGGACACAGTTTGGTGCCAGTTGGGCCATTGGGAAATGGTTTGGTACCAGTTGTGTTCCTCAAGATACAGTTTGATACCAGTTGAGGTCCTCAGGATACAATTTGGTACCAGTTTGGTCCTCGGGATACAGTTTGGTGCCAGTTGGACTGTCAGGATACCGTTCAGTGCTTGGGCATTGAAGATACATTCTAAAATAGGTGAAGAGGGAAATATACTTAGAGGTCCACCAGAATATTAGAGAGACTGTATGGTTCCCATCACTCAATAGCATAATAGTATAGAACTGTAAGTTAACACTACATAGAACGGGCGACTCGCAATAAAAAAAATTTAAAAAATCAGACTAAGGCTGGTCATACATGAAATTTCCTTTATATTTACCTTCAACTATGTAGTGCAAGGGCCTACCTGATTGCATGCAAATTGAAAGTGTTTAGGTTTTAACTCACATTATATAGTTTTGGTAAATCTAAAGGAAAATTATATGAGAATTGTATAATGTGTGGCCAGCCTAATCCATCTTGACCGCAAATGTCATATTTTTATTTTAGGATTATAAAGTATATCCAAAGCATTTTGGGATTAGTTTACTAAAGGCAAATATACTGCTCTCTTTGTAAGGGATGTTGCACTTTGCAAAGGAATTTACCACAGAGCTTAGTGAATTAAGGTGTAGTACTTCAGAGGGAAATGCTTGTGTATATAAGTCAGTCAAGCGCTCGTATACACAAGTGCTGACCTCTGAAGAGGGAACCGCAGTGGATGTTATTTTGGAGGGCCTTTGACAGGCTTCAAGGGAAATGTCAGAAGTTGACAAAGAACCTCTAGAAGCCCACTGGGCAGTTGCATTGGAACCTTATTTACTTGAACGGGTACTGCCCACCAAAAAAATGTCAACTTGGCCCCACGAATGATTGGAAAGTCGAAAGAACATCTTAAAATGAACATTTTCGTTTCAGCATGTAGGCTTGGGTAGGAAATAAGGAGCGCCCAGTTGTCCAGAGAAAGGCAGCGACATTTACATCAAGCCAACGGGTTTCGGTGGAAAGGGCTCCCCCTTCTTCAGGGCTGTTGCTACTTGTAGGAATGATTAGAAAGTTGAACGAATGTTCTTAAAATTAACATTTTTTAGTAGCCAGCTTTAGCCTTATACTTCAAGAGTCTGTACAGGTTAAGGACTCCTTTCGACCCCCCACCCCCAGCAAAGGGAAGCTATGAGAAAGGTGTAAATGTTGCTTGCAACAATGTATAAGAGCAAATAATAGCAAGTTCATCAGAAAGACTGCAATTCCATACACCACCAGACAGGGAGAAGGTGGAAATGGCTGCTGGCCAGTTCTAGCCAAAAGCTGAAGCTCTGTCATCATCCATGGTCACCCACACACCAGGAGGGAGTTTACCACCATGCCTTAGACTGTATTGATGGCACCAGGTCCTAGCAAATGGAAAGGCTTTATAGATGTTCATATGGACCCTAATTTGCCCATACTATGGGCACGAGGCAGGTACCCTTTAAAACATCGCCCTGTTTACAAAACGTCTTTTCTAGACTCCTTTATCGCCATGACAACACGTCTCCTGTATTCCTCCGCAGCTCGTAATTATTTTATGCAGCAGGTGACAAGTCGGACCTCCAGCAGTTCATAAATAACCCAAGGTGTCAGCGGCTGATTCACAAGGTGCAGCTGCGAGGAATGCCTACTGTGATTGCGTCGTTCTGACGGTTGTCAGGGATGCGGGTGTAAAGTTGTCGGCCTGTACGCTGTGTCTTTTCCACGGCAGATGTGATTTGTAAATTGCAGATTGAACAATGTTATTTTTCTATTGAATTAAAAAATGAATTCAAAAAGTGTCTTGTTTTTTTTTTTCTTTGTTGTGCTTTGTTTTGTGTTCTTTTCTTTTCACCTTCGCCAAGAGAATACTAAATATTACATTCTAATACAACAGATGTCACCATAGCATATGTTCTGAGACCGGGGCTGTCCTTGTGTTATAGTCAGGGGTATGGAATAACCACAGATGACTTTGAAGGGAAGAAATCAAAATAATTAAAACAGTTGATCCTGAAAACAATGTAACACGTTTAAATGTACAGTATAATAAAAGTAATATGAATCCTAAAAACAGAGTTAAAAGTTAAAATGTATATAGTATACTGTATATCAGGGATATGCAATTAGCGGACCTCCAGCTGTTGCTAAACTACAAGTCCCATCATGCCTCTGCCTCTGGGTGTCATGCTTGTGGCTGTCAGAGTCTTGCTATGCCTCATGGGACTTGTAGTTCTGCAACAGCTGGAGGTCCGCTAATTGCATATCCCTGCTGTATATAAAAGGTTCATCCTAAAAACAAAGTAACAAGTTTAGAAACAGAGAAACAGAAAAGTGACGCCTGAAAAAAGACATAGGGCTGGTTTACACTTTGCTTCAAAACAGGGCGTCAGACAGGCTTTGTTAAAGCTCCCTGAGCGCCAGTCAAAGCTCCTGTCACTAAATAAAATGGTTGGCTTACAGCCCTGTTTACACCTTGCGTTGGCTTTGCTTTGTTTCAGCTTTGCGTCAAAAATGATACCCCATGTAGCTTTAGCCAGGCTTCAACGCCTCCATAGAAGTCTATGACAAAGCTTGTTTGAAGCTCACTTTAAGCACCTGCAGCTTTTCAGAGGCTTTAATTCAGCTTTAGCTTCGCTTTGTTTTGGAGAAATTGCAGGTGTGAGATATCAACAAACACACAAGGCATCGGCCAAGCTTCAAGGAGGCTTCAAACGTGCATCAGTGAAGCCTCGTCAAAGCCTTGCTGAAGCCTCACTGAAGCCTCGTCGAAGCACCGCCGAAGCCTCAAAAACACATCATAAAAAGCTTGTTGAAGCTGTATGAGCTTTAATGAGCGTTGAAGCCGAAGCAAGTGTAAACTAGCCCTTAGTCCATCGATTCTGTCCTTTTTTATATGTCTGTTTTGTTTTTTTTTTGTGTTTGTTTTTTCTTAGTTTTATTTATTTATTTTTTGCTTGTTTGTTTTCTTTGTTTTATTCTTATTAACTTTATTGTCTGAGTATAGATCTTTGTTTGTCCCAAGCGTGTTTGAAGTTGACTGTTGACTGTCTCACAACCTCTGTTGGTAGTTTATTCCAATCATCAACCACCCTTTCAGTGAAATAATACTTTCTAAGATTAGTTTTGAACTTCCCTCCAGTTAGTCTGAGGTCATGTCCCCGTGTTCTTGGTTTTGGGTTTCATATTGAAAAAACTTCCCACCTGAACCTTATTCACCCCCTTAATTTATTTAACGGTTTCAGTCAGGTCTTCCTTTTCCCTTCTTTCCTCCAGACCATAGGCGTGCACACTGGGTGTGCTAATCACCCCGTGCAATGCCGATTCCCCCTGCTTCCTTGCTACCCCTGTCTCTTCCCTGCAGTGCTGCCAGCTTCCCTCCTGTCCTCTCCTGCTGGCTTCTGCAGGGGGATGCTTCAGTATGTATGAATGAATGAACACAGTGAGTGATCTCTACTGATTGCTCCTTTGTTCATTTTTTAACTGAAACATAGTAAACTGCCCTATTGTATTGCATTATTTTATTGATACTATTTAGGTTACATTTGTCTGTTCCACTCAGCTCACCTCATAGACACCACTCACAGCTCAGAAGTTCTCACTGCCTAGCTCATCTCCTGGGATTGGCTGGGAGGAGCTGCTACTCAGCCCACCTCAGAGCTATTACCTCAAGAGTTCCCGCCTCCTAGCTCCTCTCTTAGGATTGGCTGGGAGGAGCTGTCACTCAGCCCACCTCAGAGCTATTATCTCAAGAATTCCCGCCTCCTAGCTCCTCTCCTAGGATTGGCTGGGAGAAGATATATCCAGGCTATATCCCTGATGATGTCTGTTTCTAGACGAAACGCGTAGGAGCCTTGTACGGGACGTGGGAGTGGATGTGGAGACGAGGCAGCCATCATTACGATTGCAAGGAGCGCTGGAAGACACTTATGACCATTTTTAACCACTTCAGCCCCGGAAGGATTTCCAGCTTTAGGACCGGAGCCCTTTTTGCGATTCGGCGCTGCGTCGCTTTAACTGACAATTGCGCGGTCGTGCGACGTTGTACCCAAACGAAATTTGCGTCCTTTTTTTCCCACAAATAGAGCTTTCTTTTGGTGGTATTTGATCCCCTCTGCGTCATTTCTGATCACCGCTATAAACAAAAGAAGAGCGACAATTTTGCAAAAAAACCCAAATTTCTTACTTTTTCCTAAAATACAAATCCAAAAAAAAAATATAAAAAAACATTTTTTTTCACCGTTTTTGGCCGATTTATATTCTTCCTCATATTTGCGATAAAAAAAATCGCAATCGGCGTTTATTGATTGGTTTGCGCAAAAGTGGTTGCGTTTACAGATGATGAGAATTCATTTTTGGGGTTTTTATTTTTTTTTTATTTTTTACTAATAATGGCGGCAATCTGCGATTTTTTGCGGTACTGCAATATTGCAGCGGACATGTCGGACCATTTTGAAACTTTTTTGGGACCATTGGCATTTATACAGCGATCAGTGCTATAAAAATGCACTGATTACTGTGTAAATGCCATTGGCAGTGAAGGGGTTAACCTGCAGGGGGCGCTCTAAGGGTTAACTATGTTCCCTGGGCGTGTTCTAACTGTATGGGGACTGCACTATCTGGGGAAGGGAAGTGGTCACAGCCCTTCCCCCTCACACAGAGCGGAGGTTCGTGTTTACATACACGGACCTCCGCTCCTTCGCTCCGGGGGGGCCATCGTGGGTAGCCGGCGGCAATCGAAGCCGCCGCACCCGCTCCCTGGCCCTCCCCGAACACAGTGAGCGTGCGGGCGCGCCTCCGGCGGCGCGCGCGCCCACTAAACTCGTTCCCGCAGCCGCCGTTGTATGACGGCGTTTTGCGGGAACGAGCCACTTTGCCGCCGTCAGATGCCGATCGGCGGTCGGCAAGTGGTTAAGAAGGCGCATGTCAGCACTTTACATGTGAGTGTAATTTAGATTTTACCTAATAAATTGTGAGTTCATACTGCACCATGAGGCAGGGCTGTAGATAAGGGGGGGGTTGGGGTGTTCAAACCCCCCCCCCCAGAGCATCCTGCCAAAAATAAAAAGTGTCTCTGCCCTGTCGTCTCTCATGGCGCCAGCACCGCAACAACAAACAGCGGAGCACAGCAGTCAGTATTGCGGGCATAGTGGATGCAGCAGGTCGGTTGTAAGGCACACAGTCACAGGCACTTACGTCACGCTGTTATGACCAGGCTGTGCTGGGTTCCCGGCGGACAGATCATAGACACAATGGAGCGGACGGCTCTACACTCTGTACTTCCCGCTTTGGACTTCAGAGGAAAATGGAGCAGAGAACATGCAAGGAAGCAGTACTGCTGCTAAGGAGCTGAGCCTCCCTCTTTCCTTTTCGGCTTGCTTGCTGCCTGAGAGACGGTCATCACAGACCACTTACCACCACTGCTGTGCTGCCATTGAGGTAAGTGAGTCTGTGGCAACTGGCAAAATTATTCACTAATCACCCAAGTCGTCGGTTACCATTTTTCACTGCTTGGTTGGTACTGACAGTCCAGCCTGGCTCTGTCAGCTATGTTGTGGTGCTGACTGCAGAGCCAAATGGCTGAGGGTTTGCCAGGCACAATAACATTGCTGCCAGAGCCAGGCTGGGCTGTTTGCTGCCCTTAGTGCCCTGGCCCTTTTTTAATTGTGATGAAAAGGCAATAATAAGCCCCGGTTCACACTAGGATTGATGGAGGATTTTGGTTGAACTGGATGGACTTGTGTCTTTTTTCAACCTGACTAACTATGTATGTAACTATGTAGGATGTGGTGCAGAAAACCTGCAACGCATCTCCATCACAAGGCTGTCTTTAACGTGGGGCAAAAGAAGCAGCTGCCCTGGGCCCAGTCCAGCCCCAGTAAATAAGATGGTGGCCAAATACTACTGGGGTGGAGTTGGACTACAGCTGTGCGGCTTGGTTCCCAGCTTGGTGCTCCGTCATCTCTTCCAATCCCCAACCATCCACTGCCTGACCTGCCATCATGTGACCTCCACATCCCCCTAACAGCCAATCACTTCACCACCCTAACAACCAGGCCTGTGATCAGTGGGGAGGAGAGGTACAGTCCATGCTGAAAGTCTGTAACCTGTCACACAGTAAGTAAATGACATGTGTGGTGTGGGGGGACACTGACAGCACCTGTTATGGTGATCAGGAAGGACCATTTTGAGTGTTCAGCAGACAATGTACAGGGATAGGAGATAAGACAGTACATGCAGTCTCTGACCATCTCCTGTAGTACAACTGCAGTCCCTGACCATCTCCTCCAGTATGTCTGCAGTCTCTGACCATCTCCTGTAGTACGCCTGCAGTCTCTGACCATCTCCTCCAGTATGTCTGCAGTCTCTGACCATCTCCTATAGTACGCCTACAGTCTCAGACAATCTCTTGTATGCCTGCAGTCTCTGACCATCTGTTGTAGTACGCCTGCAGTCTCTGACCCTCTCTTGTATGCCTGCAGTCTTTGACCATCTCCTGTAGTACGCCTGCAGTCTCTGACCATCTCCTCCAGTATGTCTGCAGTCTCTGACCATCTCCTATAGTACGCCTACAGTCTCAGACAATCTCTTGTATGCCATGATGTTGTCTACCAGTCTCTGACGTCCGTATGTTCTCTAACAGACTCTGACATCCGCATGATATCCTCTACCAGTCTCTGACGTCTGTATGACCTCCTCTACCAGTCTCTGACGTCCGCATGATGTCCTCTACCAG